>SNQJ01S0094520.1:57845-68682 GCA_010110895.2 Picea sitchensis | reverse complement strand
AAATTAAACATACAAAACGGGTGGGGGCATATAATATTGGACTAGAAAATGATGATTTGGCAACAATGGGTCTTTGTGCCCTCCCCATTTCTAATTTTTTCATTTTCTATTATCCATTTTTCTTTCTGATTGTTTTTCTTAGTTGTCTTTCTGAAAATGCCTTGGTGCACGGGTTGGCAGACTCATGGGTTCACATTTATGGTCATGCTTCTATATATTCCATACTTACCCACTTTGTTGATTGCGGGTGCCGGGCTGGCGGGTTCAAGATTGCGCCTCTGGCTTCAAAGGATTTGTGATATATAGATTGGTCGTCATGCCCCGCCATCATGCCCTATTTACTGTTACACATTTTTTCAGTCAAAAACTTTGAGGCATACAATTTGACCCTCGGGTCCTCATGTTTCCCGAGTATCCCTTGACACCCTATTTCGTATTCTATCTCCTTCAACCCTGCATGTGACATTAAGAAAAATTATGGATAATATACAATGCATATGCTTGTTTAGTCCTTCTGATGTTCATCTACACATGCTTGCATCAGAAAAAATCGGACTAGTGGCATGGCCATGAGCAACCAATCATCCCAAACATCAACAGAACAACAAGGCCAAAGGTAAAGATGCATTCATTTTGTTCCTCGTATGCTTACCAAAAAAATATCCTGAGCTATTTATTAATCTATGGCATGGTGAATATGTTGATTTCATCTGCAACACATTCTTTGCAGTTCACAATAAGTATCAACAAGTGCAAGCGATACGTCGAACATAGCGCAGGTTCCGTAGACTAAGAGGTCTAGTTGCAAAACTGTGGATCCATAGTTCATCCAAGTTGTGAGTCTATTTGTACATTTATGCCAGGGAAAAAAGAAAACAAAAAAATAATTCACACTACCATTCACATTACTTTTCCTATTAAAAAATTGTCACCAGGTCTAAACTTGTAGCACCCAAAATACTATCAATAGAGGGCTTAAACAACCGCCGAACTGGACAAGTGTTCATCGGGGACATAATGGTCGTCTATAACACCTACTTGGACAAGGCAAACAAAACTAGATCCATTATGCGTGCTGACATGACAGACAAGGAGGCCCTGATGACAGTCACACTGACTATTACTACACAACTTGTCCATAAACATGCAGAAAATATATTTCCAGGTAATGGGATATCCATTACAAATTTTAATATATTGCCCAAAACAATATATGACCGTGGTGATTGTGATCGGATTATATTGCTCAATGAAACAAGTATTGTGGAAAAAAATCCCACTATTTGTTCAGAATATCGTTTCATCCCGTACGCAACTATCAACCAACATGCACAGAGCAATGAAATTTACCCAATCAGAACCATTGGCGCAGCTATCACACTCGCGAGAAAACTTGGCTCGCAACACATTCTGCATATAAAATATGGAGAGTTAGATAGCGACAAGGCAATGGTACCGTTATCCATATCCAGTTTTGTCCTTTACTTTCGCATGTCCATGTATCTTGGTTAAGTTACACAAATATTGCATTGTGCCATGTTGTAGCTGCAATTGTTTGATACCTATTCAAATTTGATTTTGTCAATGGAATAACAACTGCATAAAGGGAAATTTCCACTTATGCTCTTCAAAAATATAACAAAAAAGAGATGTTAAAGAAAGGATCTTTCGCACAACCCAAGAAACATTTGTAACAGAATTGCGAGCAGACATAGTACATGATCTCAAGAAACTAACTAGCTCTACAACTGTTGTGCATATACATCTAGAAATCCATCCTCACTTTTCTCATACAAATCGTCTTCACCAAATTTTTGTTTTTGTTTTTTTTGGGTGCAGTTGTATATTATATTGTTCAATATATTAACTGTTATGCTCATGTTTCCAGGTTGAAGGTGTTTTGGTTGCAGCGAAAGCGTACTCGACCCCCTTTGAGACTGTATGTGATAAATGCAACTCTCTTGCTTCTACTTTTGCTTTCATAAGTGATGATACAAATGATTGTCTACAATGCCGTAAAAAATGTCCATACATATATAGACATTGCCTCAATTCTGCCATCCGAACTGTGGGCAACACAACCATGCATTGTACAATTAGACATCCTTTGTTACAAGGTGTGCTTCCTGGGTTAGCAGAACTGTCATATGAAGCATACCTACAGAAAAAGGAAAACAATGTCTACATGTTGCGTGAATTTCATATACATAACAAATTTACCTTAAATGAGGACAATGCAATATTGCATATCGACTGAAAAAAAAATAAAAATAAAAATAAAAAAAAAATAAAAAAAAATCATATCAAGCTTTGGTAGGAAACGAAAATATCTCATGTGTGTCTGTAATTTTTCTTCAACACCCAGATGAATGATCGTCGGACTCGATTTCTTCGGATTTTACATCTATAGCTATTAAATTCTCTTTACGGAGATTTTGTCTCTTCTTGTGCATTTGAAGTAACAAGAAGAATCTAATTACAAATGCAATCGATGTTGTTATTTTGATGTTTTTTTGCATCTTCGAGTAAGAATTTTGGATATTTGTTTCGGTGTGCAAATAAAAAAAAATGGTGGTTGGTTGTGGCTTTGATGGAGGAGTCTGGACGTTTTTTGGGTGCTCAAGTTGGACAATTGTTTTCCAACTATATTTCCATGGCAGGATTTTTGCATTTTTTTTGGGTGCCCAAATAAAATAGAAGTTGGTCTCCAACTATACATTTCTGGTATGGTGTCTACATTTTATCGATGCCCTAATTGAAAAAAAAAGGACTCAACATGGATTGAAACATGAGCTTCAGATTTTTAGATCTTGCTATAGAGATTGGGGAGTTCGGGCATTGGAATTCATACAGGCAGGTGTTGTTGTTGGTGGTGTACATGCGCATAAGATTGTTCAGTCCATAAATGGGAAGCATGAGATAAAACCTCATAAAAAGTATCCAACTGTAAATAACTCGGGCCCATCCTTTGAACCATCGAAATAACTTTCTCCTCTGGGAAGAATCATCAAGAAGTTTCCATAATATTGGAAATTTGGCATTGTTAAAACTGGTAGTGATAGACCATGGCACTATCAGAAGAAAATGTCCATAGTGATCTTGCTTATTGGTAAAATAGTAATCAAAAACTTTATTGTTCCCCATTTTGAGATCTGGTTATAACTAGCGTACAGTGGCAAAGCTCCACTCCTTTTGTGTTGTCTTGTGTTTGGTAGAATTTTGTTCATATCCCATGGCCCCAATTATTTTCTCATGGGAACATATACCAGATGCAATAGAAAACCAATGCCACGATGTGTTTTTTTTATATATCAAATTGTTTGATGCAAAGGTCGATGCGTACTACTCTATGGAACCTTGTGGGATCTAACTTGAGGCCTTCTGTGTTCATGCGTTGCCTTCTGCCTCAACTTTCAATACATTTGGTGTTTGCTTGGTTCTTGGTTGTATGCTTCGTTCTCGAAAATTAATAATACATTCATGATCTTCACAATTTTTATATGATCTTAAAGACTATAGAGGACATGCTTTTCCCTTTAATATAAGATCTGTGACGCAAATGTAGTGTGTGGCTCATTTTAGCACTTTTCCTTGATCGATGAACTTAGCAAAATTAATCTCCTGGAATAATTTGAAATAAAAGAATATATACTATGCGAAGTCCAATGGAACTATCATATCAATGAGAGGACATTAAAATTCAAATTCATCATTGTTATACTTGAGGTGAAGCTGGCAGTACAATAACTTTACTTAGACATCCCAAAATTGATTTTATTGTAGCTTTTCGATGCTTCACTTATACAAGAAGATCCTAGAAACTATAAGCATGGATCATTGTATCTATTCCTTGATTGAAGAACCTATTCACATGTTTAATGCACTTCATAGTTACTGTTAAAACCATCAATGGGTATTTCTTACACCGATTCCTACTTCCAAAAATTTCCAATCCCTTTATTTTTCCCCTCTGCTTTCCCTTTCTGGTTAATTACTCTTTTTTTGGAAAATTTCTAGGTGTGGAAGTTGGAGGATTGACGTCTTCAAATTTCCACATAATTTTATATCACCAGCTCGACTGACCGCTTCCCAGTTTCATATTGAAGAAACTTTTTGGATCGCGGGTTCCAAGATAGGTGGGTTCAACATTGCGTTTCCATTGTTCCACCACCTGCAAACAACACTCAGACTTCCGTGATCTACAAATTACCAAACAAATTCCCCTTTATCTCCTTTTTATCACTTTTCCTTGATCGATGAACTTAGCAAAATTAATCTCCTGGAATAATTTGAAATAAAAGAATATATACTATGCGAAGTCCAATAGAACTATCATATCAATGAGAGGACATTAAAATTCAAATTCATCATTGTTATACTTGCGGTGAAGCTGACAGTACAATAACTTTACTTACACATCCCAAAATTGATTTTCTTGTAGCTTTTCGACGCTTCTCTTATACAAACAGATCCTTGAAACTATAATCATGGCTCGTTGTATCTATTCCTTGATTGAAGAACCTATTCACATGTTTAATGCACTTGATAGTTACTGTTAAGACCATCAATGGGGATTTCTTACACCAATTATCGCTTCCAAAAAATGCCATCCCCTTTCATTTTTCCCTCTGCTTTCCATTTCTGGTTACTCACTCGTCTTTCAGAAAATGTCTAGGTGCGGGAGTTGGTAGATTCACATATTCAGATTTCCACTTACTTTTATATCACCAGCCCAACCGACCGCTTCCCTGTTTCATATTGAACAAACTTTTTGGATCGCGGGTTCCCGGATAGGCGAGTTAAACATTGTGTTTCCATTGTTCCGCTGCCTGCAAACAACCCGGACTTCCATGATCTACAAATTAGCAAACAAATTCCCCTTTATCTCGTTTTTAGCACTTTTCCTTGATTGGTGAACATATCAAAATTAATTTCCTGGAATAATTTGAAATAAAAGAATATATAATATGCAAAGTCCAATGAAACTATCATATCAATGAGAGGACATTAAAATTGAAATTCGTCGTTGTTATACTTGCGGTGAAGCTAACAATACAATAAATTTACTTAAACATCCCAAAATTGTTTTTCTTGTAGCTTTTCGACGCTTCTCTTATACAAATAGATCATGGAAACTATAAGCATGGCTCATTGTATTTATTCCTTGATTGAAGAACCTGTTCACATGTTTAATGCACTTCATAGTTACTGTTAAGACCATCAATGGGGCTTTCTTACACGAATTCTCACTTCCAAAAATTACCATCCCCTTTCTTTTTTGCCCTCTGCTTTCCCTTTTTGGTTACTTACTTATTTTTCGGAAAATGTCTAGGTGAGGGAGTTGGCGGATTCACATCTTCAGATTTCCACCATTACTTTTATATCACTAGCCTGATGAACCGCTTCCCCGTTTCATATTGATTTTTTTTGTTGAATCGTGATTTCCCGAATAGGCGGGTTAACCATTGTGTTTCCATTGTTCCGTCACTTGCAAACAACACCCTGACTTCCCTGATCTACAAATTAGCAAAAAAAATCCCCTTTATCTCGTTTGCTTTCGATTTCTGTTTACTTTCTCCTTTTTCCGAAGTTCCACAATATACAAATTGACCCTCAAAATCCATTATTGTCTCATGTTCCATGTTACGCATTTTGCATTCAACAGTTGATGTAGATATAATTTGACCATCGGGCCCTCATGTCTCCTGAGTAGAGCTTGTGGCCCTGTTTTCAAGCCCGTCAATATTTCATGTTCTGAGTATGTCTAATGCGTTTATATCATGAGTCTGACCAAACACTTTTGAATTGCATACTTGGCCACTATTACCATCGTTGGTTCCTGGCCAGGCTTGTTCAACATTGTGCTTCCATTGTTCCGCTACATACAAACAACACCCAAAATTCTGCAATATACAAATTGATGGCCGAAATCTGTCATTGTGACATAAAATTTGACCATCGGCCCCTCACGTCCCCTGGGTATATCTTGTGACCCTGTTTTTGAAACCCGCCTGACCGCTTTCCATACTTGGGAATTTCTTGGAATCTGTTTCACGGGTTGGCGGGTGGGACAAAATGTACAATGCTTAGTTTCTCTTCGCCATCCCCTCTACCTTCGTACTTCTTTCTAGATATTAAATTTTTAATCTTTAATGCTATTAGTTCATCATGCAAGAACTGTTAAGATTGTCATTACTGTTCGGAATGTCGGAGAAGATTTGTCATTAATACAAATTAAACCAAGATTTGCGGAGAAGAGTGTTATCCTTTCCAAGTATTCATTTCAAACATGTAACAATCTCTTTCGTGCGTTGGCCAGTTGGTGCCTTTACGAAATCTCTAATTCTTAATCGTTCTTCATCATCACCGCCACCTTCAGACTTTTTTCTAAATATGCAATTAGTAAGCTTTAATGGTAACAACTCATTATGCACGAGCCCTGGAGATTGTCATTGATCAATGAAAGGCTCGAGGATATATTCCATTGATACACACTAAACCAAGATTTGTGGAGGGTTATATTATCCCTCCCTAATTTTCATTTCAAACATCATCTGTAGCAAACGAGAATTCGCGTTAACTTATGGCAACAATTCCACAACAGTTCTGTCCAAATATAGTAAACACCTTCGAGCATGATGGCCAAAGGTTCCAGTATTCAGGGGCATATTCTTACTACTCATATCCCTCCTCCCAGGAGAAAAAAATGATATGGTCCCTTGGTGCATCGAGAGATATATTTCAAGCCAGAGAATTCCAAGGCAACCCTGCATGCTCAGACAACCTGCCCACTTGCATTGATGGATAGCGCAGAGGTTGATGCAATGGATTTCGAGTCGGAAGAAGATGATTTGATGGACGATGATATGACAATGGATGATGGAAATTCAAAGATTGTTCCCACTCCTGTGCCCAAATTGAAATCAACCATAACATGTGGCACTTCCCACCTCGGCGATGGCAGTCCTGAAAACACCAAAAGAAGTGGGTTCAGAAAAGAAACTGACGCTGAACGCAATAGCCGCTTTGTAGCTTGAAAGTAGGAATTCTAGAGGTCCAAATTAGTTCGTTCCGGGTGAAAGTCTTTCACTGTAAGGAAACGATCTGTTGATGCTCCCAGATATATATTTCAAGCAAAAAAACTATTCAATTACGGGACCATTGTCCCGTTTTCTAGATATACAATTAACATCTTAGGGAATTAGGACCAGAACTCCCACTGGTGCAAGGCTTATTCCTACTAGTCATCCCCTTCTACCCAGAATGGAATAATTTGGGCCTCTTAAATTTCACGTGAAACCTGTGTCCCTGAAGTTTTCGACTGTGAGGAGGTGGTTTCTTGGTGTTTCCTGACTTTCAATTTCAGGCTATTTTGTTTTCCCTGCAATTTTTTTCGTCTTCTTCCTCACGGGAAGCTTGTGAGAACTATCAATTTTACCACAGGACTATTGTTCATCTGCTTCAAGCCAAGGTTTTATTCCACTTCAGAACCAATCTCCTATTTCTTTGTTGTCTTAGGTCTTCCACAAAATATTGATATCGGGGAACTGAACATTGATCCACTGAGGAGAAGGCTACAAGGATTTCCTAAAAAAAAAGCATGGTAATCAGTTTTGTATGCATGTTGAAGAGCATCTCGATGGCTCATGCATGTTGCATACCCTGTGCCTGTGTTTATGGAAAATATGTTCAATGTTCCGGCCCAAAGAACTTGGTCCAATTTCTAAGGATAGATATACACTTCTCAATATTCGTTTTTTTTAATGGATTTACTATTAAAAATTTTGCCTTGGAGTCTTGGTTGTTGCTTCTTTTCTGGATTTAATACCTCTTCTCATTGGCATGGTTCGATAGTCTTGTAGTTCTCCGATATTGTATTTACTTAAGTAATTTGTTCTAAAATGGAGCATTTAACAATTATATGACAATGCACTGTGTCAATCCATCAGGATTTTATGGAAAAAAAATGACTTTCAGACAATTTCAAACCAACGTTCAATTCTATTCGTAATGCAGATAGAACACAGAAATACCAAATCACAATGTTGCAGCAAGATCGTCATTCTTGTTTCTAGACATGCTATTATTAACCTTTAATGCTAACAACCCATCATGCAAGAAGTTTAATACTTAAGTTAATATGTTATAGTCATGGAAGAATGTATCAAGAACACACTTACTCCCACAAGTTGCAATAAAATCTAATCTTCAACAAAGCATTTGCTGACAATTACTAGAAAATGATGGTTTTTCAACAATGGGGCTTGCTTGAAACCAATTTCCGCTTATGAAAATTTCCCTCCGCCTTTTTATTTTCCCACTCTTTTATCCCCTGTAGTTTCTCTTTCTGGTTACTTAGTCATTTTTTTCCCAAAAATGTCTGATTGCGTGGGTTGGAAAATTCACATGTTTCGACCGAACGCTCCCCCTTTGTATAAATTGCACTTTCCATTGTTCTGTGACCTGCAAACAACACTCTAGCTTCTGCGATATGCATATTTACTTCTGGACTCCCACATCATTCCCTCTTCCGTCTTACACATTTTGCACTTAAATGTTCCGATATATACAATTTGACAGTCGAGGCCTTACGTCTCCTCGAGAACCCGTCACCCTATTTTGAAGCTCATCTGACCGCTTTCCACACTTGACCATTTCTTGAAATCTTTTTCACAGATCGTCGAGTTCGCGGGTTCAGGAAATTTCAAATTTCTAGTTGTTGTTTCATGTGCCTGCTACCTTCAGATTTCTTTCCAAGTATATGCAATATGTATACAAATTTTCCAGCAACATACATAAAAGATCTTATGAGGAAATGGAATATCTATTGCAGATTTGAATATATTGGACCTTCTTTTCCCTCTTCTATACTTGACCAAATTCATGTTTATTTTTCGCCTCTACTCTCTCTTTCTCGTTACTTGGTCGTTTTTCCAAAAAAAATTCAATGCGCACATTGCCCGATTCACGATTTCACATTTGTGCTCATGCTTTTATATCACAACTCTGACCAACCACTAGCCATTCGATGCCTAGGCACTTTTCAGATCGCAAATTGTCAGGCGTGCGGGCTCTATATTGCACTTCCATTGTTCTGTGGCCTGCAAACAACACCCAGACCTCCGCGATATACAAATTTACTGCCACACTCCCACATCATACCCTCTTCTATGATACACAGGTTTCGCACGAAAGTTCTGAGACCTGCAATTTGAACTTCGGGTCCTCACGTCTCCTGGGGAACTATTGACACCCCATTTTGAAGCCCCTACATCCGCTTTCCATATTTCTCCATTTGTTGGAATCTCTTTCGCGCCTCCAATTCCATACTTACCCGAATTTTTCACTTGTGGATTCCCGGAAAGGTGGAGTGCACTTCCAGTGTTCCTCGACCTACAAACAACTCCCCGAATTTTGCGATATACAAATTGAATTATAGACTCCTACATCAACCCCTATTCTGTGTTACACAATATGCACTCAAAATTTTTGATCAATACAATTTGATCGTCGAGGCCTCATGTCTCCTCGGGAACCCTTTTCGACCTATTTTGAAGCTCGTATGACCGCTTTCCACAACCATTTCTTGCAATCTCTTTCGCGGATCGTCGGGTTGGCGAGTTCAGACAATTTCCAATTCCTAGTCCTTGTTTTCTGTGTCCGCTACCTTCACACTTCTTTCCAAGTATATGCAATAAGTATATAACTTCTCCAGAAACATGCAGAAAATATCTTGCCAGGAAATGGGATATCTATTATAGATGTGAATATATTAGCCCTTATTTTTTGTCTTCTATACTTAACCCAAATTCTTGTTTCTCTTTTCCCTATACTTTGGCTTTCTCGTCACTTAGTCATTTTTCCGAAAATGTCTAGCTATGCGGGTTGGCGAACTTGCAGGTTCACATTTGCACTCGTGCTTTTATATCGTGATTCCAACTGACCGCTTCCCCATTCCATACCCAGCCACTTCTCCGACCGTGGATTCCCGGGTAGGCGGACTCTATATTGCACGTCTATTGTTTCGTGACCTGCAAACAATACCCTGACTTATGCGATATATAAATTTACAACCAGGCTCACATCACAACGTCTTCCGTATTAAAGTCTACCTATCATGCCCTCTTCCGTGGTACAGATTTTGCACTGAGAATTTCTGAGACATACAATTTGACCATCGGGTCCTCATGTCTCCTGTGGAACTATTGTAACCCCATTTTCAAGCCCGTTCATCTGTTTTCCTTGCTTCGCCATTTCTTCGAATTTCTTTCACGCATCGTCGGGTTGGCTTGTTCAAGAAATATCCAATTCCTAATCATTGTTTCTTATGCCCGCACTCTTTGAAATTATCACTTTGAAAGTATATATAATATCTTATTTCTAAGTATGCAATTAGTAACCGTTAATGCTAAACTAGGATTTGAGGAGATCTCCCATTAATACGCATAAAACCAAAATTTCTGGATGGTTATATTATCCCTTCCAAGTGTTAATTTCAAACATCATGGAATGTCATTTCCGCATCGTTGGGTTGGTATGTTCACGAAATATTCAATCCTCAATTTCAAAAATGATTCCGACCGACCGTTTCCCTATTCCATACTTAGCCACTTTCCCATAATTCCACAAATATACAAACCGACTGCTGAACTACCCCATCATGCTCTCTTCCGTTTTGCATGTTTTGCAGTAAAAAATTTTGATACATAAAATTTGACCGTCGGACACTCACCTCTCCTGAGTATCCCTGTAACCCTATTTTGAATCCCGTCCAACCTCTTTTCAGAAGTTGCCATTCCTTCCTTTCTCTTACCCGTCTCCGTGACCTTCACACTTA
>SNQJ01S0094520.1:34211-50454 GCA_010110895.2 Picea sitchensis | reverse complement strand
CAGTATCATCTGGCATGCCAAGGTCCTGTTTGTGATGAATTGCCCCGTGGGGCAACCAATTCAGTTGGTCTATCAAAATAAGATCAACAAAAATTAAACTATATGGATTGAATTGCCTAGTAGTGAAACTGATTCAGTTGATCCTATCATGAAAACTAAATGACCAAAATAGACTAACTCTAGAAAATCAATTTGGAAAGATCGTGCAAGGTGCCATATACAACCCAAGAGTACTCTTCGAGAATCAAAATTAATTAACACAACCAAGCATGCGAGCTGACACATGTGCTCATGTAGTCACTCATGCGGGCTAGCGGTCGCTCTTTTCCATGTCGCTCGTTGTCGCCACCTAGATACCTGGAGCAAGGATCGCCACTGAATTTGTCAGAGCATTGGTTGCTAGATCTGGAGAGTGTAGCGAGCTGAGCAAGGTTTTGAGCAGAGATTAAATTATTTCCCCTCGTCTGTCCATGTTCTCCAACCGAAAGTGCAAGTTGTCCAAATCCTTTATGATGACAAAAACCAAGTCGTGTAATAATTTCCCATGAGGCATGGATCCATCAAAATGAAGCACAATCCGTTCATGTATGAGGTTGGCAGGAGGCTCTTCTAAGGAAGCAAGGAGTTCCTCCAAAGTGGCAAGGAAAAAGGGTTCCACGACGGGGGGAGAGGGTGGCAGCAAGGGGACATAATGATCAGGTGGCTATGTTGGAGGGATTGTCGTTGGTTGCGAAGAAGAATCCAAATCCTGGATTGGGCCAAGGGAAAAGCCTAGATAATTACCATGGAGGTCAAACCATTCTACATGACAAGCCCAAGGCAATGATAGTGGTAGGATACTACTCTAACCATGGGAGGATTGGGCATAGGAGGAGGGAGAAGAGCTAGGCAAATGAGGAATGACAAGAGGGGGCCAGTTGGCTATACACCCTTGGTTTAATATCAGAATGGGCCTTGTTTTGGTTTCCCATGAAGTCGAGGCATATCTAGTAGGAGTGGAGAGGAAGGCAGTGCAACAGAGGCTGGTAAGGCAGAGAAAACCAATGAAGGAGCAAAGAGCCACTAGATGAATCAGATCTGAAATCTAGAAAGCTATTCAAAAAGAAGGGAGGAAGCATTATGGTCCAGCCAAGTAGTGACATCATGATAAAGTAGTTGAAGTGGAGGGTCGCACAAGCCCATAGGTGATGGGCAGATTTGTTCATCCATCACTCGGACATAAATGCAGAGAATGGCACGCCGGAGCATCGAGTCTAAAGCTTGCAGAAATGAATGTTGCATTCAATCATCAAGGGGGATATAAATGAAGAGGGGCATGTCAAGTGCAAGTCATGTGGTTGACACAAGCCTGGAAGGTACCACTCTCTCCATTGAGCAAGTGGAACTTGTTGACACCCCATCCAAAAAATTGTTTTTGAAATATTTTTGCTAACTCATACATTTTTTTTTCTCCCCTAACTTGCATTATTTTAACAAAACATGCATGAGTTTAATGAGTCTTTCCATGACCATGCCTCTAGAGATCCACCTTATATGAAGAATTTATAACACCTTGAACTTAGTTATTTGAAATGATTCTATTAGCTCTTTCAATTCTCCATGTCTTTTAGCAAATTTGCCAAGCCATGAATACATTGTGTTTGCAAATTTCTCAATATATTGTAACTCTAGAAAGTGGGATGAAGCACCATTTGTTGTTAATTCTTCTCTATGAGCTATGCAATTGATATCTAATAAATGAGGAGCATATCGACGAATCTTAGTAGATAAACCTTCACGAATACCCCTCATGGAAGATGCCCCATCATAGCCAAATCCAACTAACTTCATCAAAGATAGATCCATCTCTATTAAAAGAGTTCTCACAACATCATACATAGACTAAGTTGTCACATCCTTCATTTGAAGAAAACATATGGATTTTTTTACAAATTTACTTTTTTCTTCATTTCTCAAATATGTAATATAAATAATCAAGTTTTGCTCCATAGTTAGATCACATCGTTCATCAATTAAAATTGAGTAAAATGGGCTTGGAGAAAAAAATTCTAGATGGTGTATGTGTATGCAGAGCATTCATCTGTTAGAGGCATGTGTGGAGTGCATTTATACCTATTCAAGTCACAAATTGACCTATACATTTCTAAAGATAAATCATGTATAGAAACAAAATACATGTTTTCAATAACTGATATAACTCTTTCCTTCTTAGCATTTGTCATTAGTCCTACATGTTTGGTAATTGGAAAATTACTTGATTTGGTTTCTCCTTCCAAAAGTTGCAAAGAAAAATTATGGGCTTCTAATTCTGCATGGCCATTTAGACCACTAACTTGAAGAGTGGTACTTCCCTCTTTAGCAAATGGAGTATCTCTCTTAAATTTCACACACCAAGAATATTTTATTCTTTCATTACCATTACAATCTGTTATGACATAATCCCATGGAAATCTTGTCTTCCATTTAGATTTGAATGTTTTTTTTTCTTTTTTCTTTGATGGTTGTTCTCCTTCTAGAAGCTATACACTATTATATTTATTGTTTTCAGGTGGATGAACATCAACTTTATTTAAAAAATGAAACGGGTCATTAGAACGTTATTGGATACAAAATGCATCAACACTTGATAATTGTTTATTATCCTTCATAGGGAAACTAATAGAAGACATTTTTTCAAGATTTACACCTATTTAATCAATTCAAAGAATATATATATATATATAACAACAATATGTTTAGTCTTAAAATAAATCAAAACAACAAATTCATATTAAAACAAAATTTGTAATATAGAAATACAAAAATACAATGACGCCATATAATTAAATTTTTCGGTGCAATTTAATTTTGATTATCTACTAAGACAATGCACTCAAGTAAATTGAATTTCTTATTTTGGTAAATCCATTTGGGGCCTTTTTTAATGGAAATTAGGGTTTATTAGATTTGGAAATAGAATAATCAAATAAAGTGATTCTTTTTAAGCACAATTTAATTTTTCTTTATTTTTTATGTGGTGTTTTGAGTAAGATTGGCGCCTTCTTTTGGTTTTTTAGATAGGAGGTTTTTTCTTAATTTTTTGTTTTACAGTAAACATATATACATTGTTAAAACTAATTGAACAAAATACTCAATCATAATATATCAATTATGGAATAATTGAGAAGTGGTAAGTTAATACATTAGTTTTATGGATTAGTGCTTCTATTTTCTGGTGCTTCTGGTTTTCTGATACTTCTGGTTTCCTGGTACTTCTGGTACTGGTGAAAACTAGGGTTTCACTTTACGAGAATTCTATCCACTGAAAAGGTGTGTTGAAGGTGCGAATGAGTTCCTTAGGCTAGGGAGCACTTTTCTAGATGATCTTTGGGCTAAAATTCATCTTTAATAAAAAGCCCTAATTTTCTTATACGACAACAATGACGTTTTTCTTTTTCCACTGTGAAAGATTATCTCTTCAGTTTAGCTCTGATACCATGTTAAAGTTTCTTTCTTAATCTGTTATTATTAATCTTGAATATAACAACAACATAATACAAATCTTACTGAAAGAAACACAATCACAGAGTACACAAGCATTTATCCTGGGAAACCCTCAAGGGGAAGAAAACCTAGCGAAACTTCTTTAATATAGATTCAATAACCAAGTACAGTGTCTCTCACAAGAGATATCTCACCAAACAAAAGATCCACCAGAAACCCTAATCAGAACATAGTAGTGCACCACTTATACCAAGATAGTCCTTCACCAAGATAACCTTCACCTTTATTGAGATACTCTTCCTTGTTGTTGCATCACTTATCCTTGTAGTTGTATCACTCTCAGACTTGTGCACTTGATGGAGAGAGCTTGATGAGTGTGTGTACAAATGAGGTGCTAGGCCTCTTATAAATACAAGTTGTGCTCCCCCGAATAATTAGGCCAGGGCCAACCTTTCCACTTTACCTTTTTAATTTACATTTGTCTTGTCTAGGCACAATACAACCGACTTGTCAATATATATATTTAATCTTTTGCTTTATCCACAAAAGGGGATAAGAATATTCTTTGCAGTTACACAATATTATAAATTTAAATTGTTCATTATAGAGTTGTAGTTAATTATAAAATGCAATTAAAAACTTTGTAAATCCATCATTAAACATAAAGAAAATTATAAAAATATATCAAATTAATTAAAAAAATTATTATCATTGAATAAAAAAAATCATTTCCACAATTTTTAAATATCAATTTTGTTATTTAAATATAAAATATTATATTTAATCATTAAACATAAATAAAAATTGATAGTGGATATTCATGGCGGTTTGCCGGAGGTACTGGATAGAATGGCGCAACTGACACTTTAGACAGAAAATGGATTTCCTTGGCTTACCCTTTCGTTTTAGTCTTTGTCATGGTATTGGTCATCTTCGTAGGGAATGAACAGGTGCACCTACGGAAGAGGAGTGCGAGGACACCCTATTACAAAAATACCTGCTAGAGTACATGACATAGGTTGATTCGTATGTTAACGAAGTTTGCTATTCGACTCGGGGTCATCTTTTTTGGAGGAGGACCAAGACTCACTATCTGGTAAGTTGAAACGCCACTGCCTAGTTTTTATTCTTCTCTATTTTTTTGGGAAAAAGAGCCATTAGAAAAATCCATTTGGCTACAGTCCTCTACCTTCGGTGTCCCTGGTTTGGTACCTGGTGGGGTACTTAAGAGAGATGCTCCTGTGTTGGTACTTGAGAGTCCTACAAGAACTACCCCCTCATTGAGCGTTGGGATTGAGACACTTGGGGATTTAACCGCGGCTGCCCTTAAACCCTCTGTTTTGAAGCCTCAGGGCTCAACCAAGGTCCTTCCCTGCCCTGTCAGGCCTCCTCTAGCCAACCCTCCTTTGGACAGAAGGAGCACTCAAACTCTGTCGGGTTACGGAGAGTTGGAGATTGATGAACCAACTCTCAGTGCAGTCCTGACTCACTCATTCCATTTGTCTGGGAAAATAAAAAAGTTACTAAGTTACCAGTCTTTAAAGGGAAGATGGTGGTTGATTCTGGGCAGGTTTTGGAGGGGACTTCTTCCCAAAATAATACAGGGGAGGGGAAATATTTTTCATGGTCATAGGTAGTGGGGATTGAATTATCTCCCTTAAAAACTAGAAGCACCTCGAAAAAACAGGCTTCACTAACACAAAATAATGTTGAATACACATCTTCTCCCATTGATGGAGGGCCCCTTAGAGCAGTGAAATCCCAGGCATGGGCTAAATAATGTTATTATTTTTTTTGAACATTAGAGGGATGGGAGGAACCCTTAAAAAGGCCTCAGTTAGAAGACTTTTGGATCAGACTCGCCCTGAAATCCTTTTTTTCCAGGAAACTTTGGTATCAACGCAAAACTCCAGAGATTTCATGCATGCCCTAAGACCTTCGTGGGTTTCATGTGCGGTTAATGCCTTGGGAACCTCTGGGGGCTTACTTGTATTTTGGGATCCAGCTATTTATGAGCCGGTTCCTTTTCTCACGATTGGTGGCATATTGTTAACATGTATCAACATTAAGGAAAAGCGAGAATTACCACTGTTGAATGTTTACGATCCATGGATGGATCGCATAAAATTCCGGAAGTCGATAGCTGATAGTGGTTTATTAGATATAAATAACCTGATAATAGTTGGTGATCTAAATTTCATACATTCTCTGAATGAACTTTGGGGGGGAACGACCACGCAGGCTACCTTTGATGATTTTTACAGGGATCTTTTTAGTGAAATAAAGTTGATAGATGTGAAACCGACAAAATTGGTTCTGACGTGGAGGAATGGACAGACAGGAGTGGAAGCAGTGGCTATATCAGTGTATTGTTTTTGAAGACTTATTATTATCTATGGGATTGTATCGGTCCTAGGTAGAGTATCCACTAATTTCAGACCATGCACCAATTCTCTTGTAGTTGGAAGTAACTCCGGATCAAAAGGACTTTCCATTCAAATTCAATGCACACTATCTAATTGATTCAGAATTTGGAATACTGGTTCGAAAAACTTGGAGTGATCCTTTATTCTTGACAGAAAGTGGTTATCAGAAAAGGCTCGTGTGGAAATTAAGAGTATTAAAGGAAAAAAATAAACAGTGGTATAGGGAAAAACAGGAAAGGAACATTGAGAAACTTAAAGCTCTCGATGTTGGAATCAAGTTATTGATCTTAAACTTGATAGAATATTCTACAAACCTAGAAGAAGGTAGGAGTCTTCATCTGAAGGAATTGGAAAGGAACAATATCCTTAGAGGCACAGAATAAATGTGGAGGCTTCGTAGCAGGGCCATTTGGTTGTCTAGTGGAGACAACAATACAATTGTTTTTCATAATTTTGAAAACTTCAATCGAGCCAGGAAACGCATATGGGAGATTGCTGACACGGGCGGGTTAAAGTTTATAGATCTAGTAGCTATTAAAGAGGAAGCATTTAAGCATTTCAAATAATTATACATGGCTCAAGCGACTTTGAACATGACTGAACAAGTTAAGACTGTTGGTTATTTCCCGAAGATTTTCAAGGAGGAGGACTCTAATAGACTTTCACAACCTGTTTCAATGGAAGAATTAAAAAATGTTCTCTTTAAGTTCAAAAAATAAAAGAGCCCAGGTCCGGATGGATGGACCTTTGAGTTCTTTACACATTTCTTTGATGTTGTAGGTCAGGATCTTCTCAATATGCTGGAAGAAACGAGAAGGTTAGGATCGGTAGGGGGTAGCCTAAACTCATATTTTTTTACTTTAATTCCGAAGGAAAACAAGCTCAAAACCTTTGATGACTTCCGACCGATCTCCTTGTGTAATTTATGTTATAAAATAATTTCAAATATTATCTCTAATAAGATAAAAACTTTTCTTCCAAGAACGCTCTCTATAGAACAAGTGGGCTTCATTCATGGTAGGATAATCCAAGAAGCTATCGGAATGCTCCATGAAAGCTTACACAGTATTAAAAAGAAAAAGTTAAGTGCCCTGGTATTAAAGTTGGACTTAAGGAAGGCCTATGATTGTGTGGATTGGGACTTTCTAAGACCTATTCTTATATCAACGGGATGCAAAATACAGTTGACCAATTGGATCATGGCTTGTGTATTGTCTTCAACCTTTGTAGTTTTAATAAATGGGGAAGCCACATAATTTTTTAGGAATGGTAGGGGATTGCGACAAGGGTGTCCATTATCGCCCCTAGTTTTCATCCTTGTCATGGAAGGGCTCATTTATTATTCAAAACAACACTTGGAGAAGGTAAAATCACAGGTATTAAAGTTTCCTGTCTTTTTAAGATTGTTCATGTACTGTTTGTTGATGATGTTATTATTATGACAAGGGCGACATTAAAGGAATGGTAGGATATAGACAAAATCATTTTTTTATTTTGCAAAGCCTCTGGACTAATGGTTAATCAACCAAAATCTACAGTCCATTATGCAGGGATTTTGGGCAATGATCTTACTCCTTTCAAAAATCTTCTACCCTTTTCTTTTATGGAGCTTTCTTTAGGATTCAAATATTTGGGATACTGGTTAAAGGCTAGATCCTACAGGGCTGAAGATTGGGATTGGTTGCTAACTAAAATTACTAAGAGAATAGAGATTTGGTGCAATAGATGGCTTTCATTGGGGGGTAGATACACTCTAGTGAAAACTGTGTTAGAGGGCCAACCAATATATTGGATGTCAATGGAAGCCAATCCACGATCAGTATTAAATCAAATCAGGAAATGAATGTTCAAGTTATTGTGGAATGGAAGCAAAGATTCACAAAAAATCACTTATGTAGATGGGAACTACTCTCAAGACCAAAAAAGTTGGGGGGTTGGGGTCTCATAAATATGGTATTATTTAATACGGTGCTCAACACTAACACGTTGTGGAGGGTCTTGACTCAGTAGGGGATTTGGCACAAGATCTTAAGGGATAAGTACATGAAGAATTTTACAGTTAGTGATTGGCTGAGGATGGCAAGTCAAAGAGTAAGCGCGGCTTCAAGGATGTGGAATAATATGGTTCAAACGGTACATGTTATACTTCATTGGCTAAGTTGGTTTCCAGGAAAGGGACATAACATATTATTAGGAAGATATCGGATCCTTGGTATGGGACAAAGGTCTATCATGTCCAAACAGTTAAGATTTGTTCTTATCCAAAAAGGAATCAATACATTGGACCTAGCATCATCCAATCAAGACATGATTACATTATCTGAGGATTGGATTAGCGGTAGGGAATTGGGGATCTCGAGCAATCTAGAATCATAATGGGAGCTTTTCTATGATAACTTAAATGAGGCAAGGGTATCACTCAACGAGAAGGAAGAATCGTTGATCTGGACAGGAGGAGACTCTTCGAGTAGATTGTCTGTGAAAAATATATATGCAGCTCTAATATCTACTTTAGTTTGGCCACAAGTGAATGGCTGGAAAAACAAACTTTGGAAATGGAAATTTCAATTGAAGAAAAAACTCTTTATTTGGATGGCTGTTGAAAACAAAATACCAACGTGGAAAGTATTACAGGGTAAAGGTTGGCAAGGTCCTGGCCGGTGCCCCTTATGTAAGGCCGATAATGAAGATGTCGACCATCTGTTAGTTCATTGCAAGTTTACTCAGTCAGTTTGGGGCAATTTATCAATCCGTCTTAATCAAAATTTTCATTGGAAGGGACGGTCCCTAAATCATTGTTTTGAGTCTTGGGTAAAAGACAAGTGTTGTCCTATCAATCCGGTTGTCCATCTTTGTTGTTTTGTTTGGGCCGAAAGAAACCAAGTTATATTCGAGGATAAATCCCCTTCTTGTTGGGTAGTCATATTTAAAACTTTAAGAAATGTATGCCCAGGTAACAACCCAAAAGTTGTGAATGCTATTAAATGGAGCCCAGTTCTTCAAGATGTTGATCATATAATTGCCTTTTTTGGTGGAGCATCTATCCTGAAGGGTAGGAACTGTGGGCCTGGGGGAGTATTTAAATTTTCTGATCAGAAAGCATGTAGATGGAATATAAATGGAGGTAGTGGTACAAAATTAAAAGATGAGTTATTGGGGGCTTGGGTGACATTAACTATTGCTAAACTATGGAATATTACAAAGTTAAAAATCCTTCAAGACTTGAAGGTTATAATCGATTGGCTCAACAACAAATGTATTTTAAATGCTAGTGATTTAGATGGATGGAAGCGCAAAACCAAGGATTTATCTTCATTGTTCCAAGAAATTAGCTACTTCCACATCTACAAGGAGCATAACAAGGAAGAAGACCGCCTTTCCAAACAAGCACTGCTTGGGCCTTCAGGCAGATTAACATATTACCATTGGGAAAATGGGAAGGTTGACCCTCCAACTCATCTTAATATTTTTTTAATTTTCTACTTCCTACAGCTGGGTGGACTATTGGTATTTTGTTTGCATTGCGATAATATGGGTGTTTATTTTTCTAGGAAGACCAAAATTATATGTTTATTTTGAAGAAATGGATACACAGTTTTGTTTTTTCAGTTTCTGTAGTGAAGGATTTTGTAATCATCATCAGACTTGTATTATCTCAGTTGGGATTTACAGAGTCATAGTTGTTATAGAGTTGGATGGTGATATTAGAAGTCTCTGATTAGTAGTGACTATTTGAAGTTTTGGAACTGTGGGATGACCATTTTGGTATGGTTTGAAGATGTAAATGAAATTATAATTAATATAATTTCGAGCAAATTTTCTTTGGAAAAAAAAAAGAGTTTCGAAAACATATTTGATGTATTGAAGTAACTCCGTCCAAAACGTTTTTCTCAGTTAACATATTTACCTCATAACTTTTCTCATAAATTTAAATTTATTTAAAAACTTTGATTCTATTAAAATTTAATATTTAATATTTCATATAAATTTAAATTTATTTTAAAACTTAAAAATTTGATTCCTTTAGAAATGAAATATTTTTAAGGAAGATATTAAAATTAATAATATCTTAGATTAAAAACCAACACTATCCAGTAAAGTGAAAAACAGGGTGATTAATAATATTTTAGATGAAAAACCAAGCTACTAAGTACAAAATAGTTGGAATACTGTCTAGATTATCCCAGTCTAAGTTTCATTTTTAATGATGCCATAGATTTTTTTAAATGAAGTTGAATAATTAAATGGTGACATTTGGTTCCTGAATTTTCCCTAAAGACATTATAAAGTTATTAATATCAGTAAATCATCAAACATATCAGTAAAATCAGACATTAATGTGGTAAATAATAAATTTAGGAAGGAAATAAACCAGAGCTTGAAAGTTACCAGAGGAGATGAAATTCTATGGAAAAGGAAGTTATGTGGCAAGTTGAATCATGTAGAATAAGCTCTCTGGTAAATTCACTCTTGTAGAAAAAATTGGAGAGACAAAGCTAAAATAGATATTGAAAGAACGCATGGGCTCAACAGGAACTGACTCAGAGTTACTAAGGGCGGGAATATCAAGAGGTGTCCATTGTCACATGACTGGGTCTGAGGTGAGGACTCTCTCTCCACATTCCCTTGCTAGTGTTGTATGCTTTGTTCAGGTTATGTGATTAAATTGATGGCATTGAATCAATAAATCATTTGGTAAGTGGGAACTTGGAAGCCACATCCATACAGGGATGATTTTAGGGGCTAAATTTAGCTAAAATTTGGCTCCTTGTTTCATTTTCAACTGGTTTTCAAAAGCGAGATTACAGCTATTTTAAAATACAGTTATTAATTCATAGGAAAATTATTTTACCAACCAAAAATGCATCAAAATTTTATAAAAACTATACAAAGTACTCTGCATAGAATTTGAATATTTTCACAAAATATCATCAAACATTTATAGTTGACATATACAGAAGGATTAAATTTAAAGATTCATAGGGACTACATTTAAAAGAATAGAGATTTCCATATACTTAAAATCATCCTAAATACTTCATCTAATATTAAACATTGTCAGTTCTTTTTATTGGGTAATCTCATAATTAATTGCAAATCACCCACTAGCAGCTTCTTGATGTTACTCAAAATATCACATGATCTCATTGCAATGCTACAGTTGGAATTTGGGATGAAAGAAAATAGTCTACTCAACTTGAGTTAAAATATCACATGATCTCATTGCAATGCTACTTGAGTTAAAACAGTTTTTCATGTCAAAGATTTTTATTTCTTCTTTAAGGTGAGTGAGAAGGTGGACCCTTGTTCCCTCAAAATGTGAAGAATCCATACACCCACCGTGATCCCTAATTTATCGAATCTTTATCACATTTGAATTTGTCACGGTCCAAAACTCATTACATGAGAAATGAAATGCATCTAGACTAGACATTTTAAGGCCAATTTAGATTGACACTTTTTTCACGATGGAAAAAAACCCTTTAGGAGGAGCCCACGATGGGTGATTAGTAAGATTCGCCAAGGTTTCTACATTTTAAAATAAATTTCCATACTTAAAATCATCCCTACATCCATATACATCTAATATTAAACATTGTCAGTTCTTTTTATTGGGTAATCTCATAATTAATTGCAAATCACCCACTAGCAGCTTCTTGATGTTACTCAAAATATCACATGATCTCATTGCAATGCTACAGTTGGAATTTGGGATGAAAGAAAATAGTCTGCTCAACTTGAGTTAAAATATCACATGATCTCATTGCAATGCTACTTGAGTTAAAACAGTTTTTCATGTCAAAGATTTTTATTTCTTCTTTATGGCAGTGAGTGGTGGACCATGGTACCCTCAAAATGTGAAGATCCATACACCCACATAGCTGATCCCTAATTTATCGAATCTTTATCACATTTGAATTTGTCACGGTCTGGCCCCTAAATGCATGATAAATGCATCTAAAATTTAGACATTTTTTTAAGGCCAAATTTAGATTGACACTTTTCTCTGATGGAAAAACCCCTTTGGAAGGGCCCAGATGGGTTCAAATCCTATCGTTGCTCTTGTGGATATTTCTACATATAATTGTGGGGCACATTAATATAGATAGATTTACTTGGATAAAACGTGAAAGGACCATCTGATCCATGCACAAATCTTGTCATTTCTTAAGGGGACACGTTTTTGCCATAGACAACAGGAAAAGGAAGAAGGAGAGGGAGAAGAAAAAGAGGAAGTGGGAGAGGATGGGAGAGAAAAAAAGCAATGGAAGAGAAAAAGAGGTGAAGAGGAAGAAGGAGCAGAAAGAAATGGATAGGAAGAGGGAGAAAGAAGGAGCGGAAAGAAATGGATAGGAAGAGGGAGAAAGAGGGGAGAAGTGGAAGAAGAGGAGGAGAGGAAGAGGAAGGAAACGATTGAAAGGGAAAGGGAAGGAGGAAGGAGAAGAGAGAGAGAAAGAAGGGAGAGAAAAATATGGAAAATAGAAAAGAAAGGAGAAAAGGGAAAGAAAGACGAAGAAAAACCTAAATTCCATATTCAAAACCCAAATCCTATCTTGTCTTAAATTTGAAATTTTACTAAAAAAAACAAAGAACCCAGCACAAAACCCAAATCACATCTCTCATTTCCAAATTTCAAATCCCAAACCCAAATCACATCTCTCATTTCCAAATTTCAAATCCCAAACCCAAATCACATCTCTCATTTCCAAATTTCAAATCCCGTTTTAATTTAAGTCTCCAAATTTCAAAAAATTGAGAACATTTGACCAAAAAAACTTACGTTTGAATATAATATATACAATGATTCCCCACAAATATCCCTTGTTTAATCCTATTGGGTGCCTCCAAAATCCATTTCAACTCCAAGAAGTTTTTCCCCATGCCCTCACATGAGAATAAAATGAATGGGGCCAATTTTCAATTTATGTAAGGAATGGATAAAGAACCATACAAATCTTTATGCTACATCATTTTTTTTTAATGTTTACATATAGTTTGTATCCAGTGCTTCAATGCAGTGTCATAGAATGCATAGTAATTGTGTTCTCTAAGCATTGTACTGGCATTGTATTTTTAAATGCTACTCCAAGAGTTGTGTCTTAATAGCATCATATGTTATGACATTAAACCAAATTATGTGTCATGTATGGATCATGGTAGAATTATTCTACCATGGCTTACATGTCATGAAATTTTCATAATAACATCAAATATTTCAAAATAATCAATATTATTATATTTATTTTAATTATAATAAGATTTATTAAAATTTAATGATTATAATAACTATAATTGATATTAAAATTTTGTATTGTTATTATTATTACTACTACTTGTTATAGCATAATTTTTCACATCATATGCATAAATGCACTTATTGGCCCTATTTCCAGATCTATCTTTAATTGTAGATAAAAACTCCTCCTCAAACTCTTTAAAAACATCTTTTGGAAATTCCTATGCTTCTTTTCATCTAAACAATTGTGTATATACTTGGTTTCTCTTCAACAACTAGTGTATACAAGCTTCCATATGCTACTTTCCCATTGACAAAGTGCATATGCCCTCAGAATGCACTAAACAATTATAAATGTGTGCATAGTGCGCCTTTTTGGCCAAATTTTACGGGTTTTCTCAATTAATTACCTTCTATTGCCCGTGCCTAAATACTCCAACCAACTTTCTGTGGTATAAATAAGATCCATTGGGTGGAGGAGAGGATGCATTCATTAAATCACCCTTATACTAGTGAAATTATGTTGAGTTTACAAACCCTTTCATCCTGAGATTTTAAGATCTGTCTCCCATATCTGGAAACCCTTGTTTCTAGCATATAGCCCCTTATTATCATGTTGAGAGGAAGACACTTATCCTCTGCCTTTCACTTGTTTGGAGCAAGAAACCATGACTTCAATCCATCTTCAATGGCCCATGCAAAGGAATCTGGATATTGATTTCGATCAATGTCGCAACAAGAGCATGTAACTTATTTTCATGTTATTTTTTGTTTATGATAAATGAGAACTCTATTTTCCATCCCAGTGTCATGTTATTAGTCTTTTTTTGTAGAAATTATATGCATTTTATTATTGTGATACTGGCATTATAATTCTAGTTAGTATATGTATTTGAGTTAATTACTATAACTACCTTATGTGCAACAATTTCTCTCTTTATGTGAAAGTTGACAAGAGAAGCATTGGAGTGGCAGGTTGGAGCAAGGATTCATGAGAGGATTTTTCTCAAAACTTTAGTGTCCAGGTAAGTGTTTTTCTTGCTCATTGGTATTTAGTTAGTTATACATCCTTAAATATTTTCTTCGATTAGAGTAAGTTTTTTGGGTGTCTTCTTTGTGTGATCTTTAATCTAGATCATAGGGGAGAAATACTCAAAACACTACCATTTTAATAATAATAATATCAATATTAATAATCATAATTACTATTATATATTAAACCCTATGACCTCTATATGCTAAGCCCTATAACCATCCCTTCACATCTATAACCCTTTATAGTTGTAAACCATAACTCACATAAGTGGTAACACATAACTCCTATTCATAGACATCTAACCCTTAAAATTCTTATCCATTTATCCCTAAATATTATATCCCTTAACCAATAAGCACAACAATATGTAACATTTTTAACCCCTACAACCCTTAACATCTACCAACCATAAATCATGTTATCCTTAATCCTAATCCCTTAATATTTATAAACCCTATCCCTTATCATCCTTAATAATTTTCACCCCTAATTCTTTCTCCCTACAACCCTTAACCATGTGATGATGATCTAAAAATGAAGAAGACTTGTATTCTTGAAAATATTTGCAAGTTTAATTTTATGTGTTAAAATGCAAACAGATCAATTTGCAACACAACTTTTATGAAAATTACTCATCAAAGATGCATATAACAGAAGCAATAAACAGTGAACAAAAAACACATAACACAACAAATGATAAAGGAGTTCACCCCTCTCCTGGGCTACATCTCCTGGTCTAGCTTCCAATGGATTATTTGCATTATTTTCTAAAAGTGCTCAAAAATGTTCTTTACTATGCTCAAAATACCAAATAGATGGCTCCAATGGCTCCAGAACATCCAAAAACCCCCAGCTAGGCTTTTTCGACACCTCGTTTGGCCAAAAAATGAAGAAGATAGGCTTCTTGGAAGTCCTCCTTCAAACTTGTTGTCTCTGCATCTACAATTTGCACCCTTGTTGGCTCAACCTAGCCCACATACATATTTAAGGGTTAAAACTTAGCACCAAGTGCAACCGCACAAAAGGTACAAACTGTCGAACGGTTACGCGCCAGCCTTTAACTACCAAGGCCTGTGGGCACATGGCCACCACATGACCGCACACAATACAAAACAAGGCTAAGGTTCAAACCATATACAAAACCGTAGGATTAAACTGTGCGCATACACAATGGTCACATGTTATATGTCAAACCGCGTGCATACCAAAATGGTTACATAACTATGGGTTTAACCGCCCATAACATTAGTCGTATGCAATACATATATATAACCGTGGGCCGGGGCTTAGCCCCGGCCCGATTCACACCCAAATTCACATATTTGCAAACTCAAATATATTAAAACGCATACATATGTTAAGTAACACATGCGGGCGCACCGGTTGGGCAGCCCTTCCCAAGGCTTTACCTTGCCCGGAGGTCACGAGGTCGACTCCTGCCAAATGCAAAGATTTTAAACCAATATACATGTGACACATGGCGGCCATTGATTGGGCCACATGTCGCCATCTCGTTCGCTGCAAATAAGCCATGTCACATGCCAACTATCCAAATAGCTACCTGCCATGTGTCGTACGACCTGCCACGTCAGTGTCCGTATGGACTGTACAATCAACATCCCTTTTTTTTTTTGCATGTTTGTCATTTTGAACAGAACGCGATATCTCTCGCTCTCGATGTTCGTTTGAATCCAAACGAGTTGTGTTGGGTTCGTAACGATGAGGCCTACGCTCTTGTTCAATTTGAAGCGATTCCGAGCACTTTGAATATTTGAGCAAAATTTGATCCCCTGGATCACACCTCCCCATTAGAAAGATTTTGGACCTCCAAAAGACTATTTTCAGTCTATGTGAAGATGAGGGTATAGCTCCCTCACCTTTCCAACCTCAATCCACTTGGCTTTGCTTGGATTTGTACCTTTAATACCAACTCGAAGATACTCCACATTTCCTCGTTTTGAAGTTCACATTCTCCTGTCAAGGATGGTGTCTTCATGCAGTTCTGTAAGATATTCTGGGGAAAAATCATCTATAGAAGGAATCTGAACATGCTCTCCTTGA
>SNQJ01S0094517.1:32024-42510 GCA_010110895.2 Picea sitchensis | reverse complement strand
AGTTGAGACTTCATATGGTCTTGATTAGATTCCAAAGAATCTATTTCATAATGCAAACCATTTAAATGAATCTTGGTTTGAACCAAATCTTGCGCTATATCATATATATTCTGAGAAAGACAAACTGACTGGTAGTTTGCATAGTTTTGAAGTCTAACAATATCTTGAGGAGGATCAACATCTGCTTTTCTATACTTAATGAAGTCTAGATCAGCTACCATATAATTCTAAAATTTAGGGACATGATTTCCCGGTCCAATATTTTTGTATGGTAGTTCAGGTTTTTTATCCCTACCACTTCTTGGTAAAGGGGCATTCATCATTTTTATCATAGGGATGGCTAGACTTTCGCATTCAGAGCAGTTGGGATGTTGTCCATTATGCTTTTGTTTTGACTGGTATGTTCTGAATGTTTTTGGAGCAGATGGATAAGAAGATATATCAGTATCAGAAGAGGGCTCTTGGACTAGAAACTGTTTTTTACAGTAATAGCAATTTTTAGAACCTTTCTGATGAGTTAATAAATGATCATCTAATTTAGAATTTCCTAGGACGGGTTTATATATAGGAGTTTTTCTAGGAAAAGAAGGGGATGAATATCTGGCAGAGGATTGTCTAGGAATAGGATCAGAAGTACTTGTGGAGAGGGATGACATTTGTCTATCCAAGTCTTCTATTCTGGTACTTTGAGATCTTCCTATTCGTAGAGCATTTCTTCCTGAAGAATTAGTCTCGAATTTTAATTCTCGAGGCATTGGAGGTGTAATCTGGGAAGAAATAGGCTGATAATCTGCGAACCATTCTTCTACTGCAGTGAGTTTAGCAAAACCCTGAGTGAGGGGAGAAACATTGTCGGGACCAACCACCACACTTTCGTTAGTAGCGTGCTCCAACAACTTAGGATTTAAAGTAGGCATAGTAGTGGAGACAAAACGCAGACAGATGGTTGTATGTAATTGGTAAATTTTCGAGGCTTCTACCATGTTAAAACCAGAGAACTGGACATAGGCTTGCAAAAGTGAATTAATATAGGGGTCGGTAATGGATACTTGATATAGTGGAAGTGTAGATGACCAGACTGGTCCATTATGGAGTGGAGCTTGGAATCCGAAGATGAGGGCGTCAAAGAAAGTATTATGTCTAGAATCAATTATGCATGTCAATACAGAAGTATCTAGACCAGGTCTGACAAGAGGGTTTATTCCAAACTGTATCAAGCCAAGATGAACATATTTATAACCATGTTCTAAACCCCAATCTATGTCATCTTGCTGGATTAGAGGTATCTGATAAACAGATTGACCAAGAGAGAGTGGCACATTATTTGAACAATAACGAATGAGGGTAGTAGCACGGAATTTAAACATAGGAAGGTCATAGCTCTTAGCAGGCTCAATTTCAGGCATGCGCCAGTTAACATCTGGCTCATATTCTTGTGCTAGCAACCTGGTGTTGTATAATGCCTTAGAAGAATTAGACGACGACTGACTGAGAAAATGAGTATATGACTTAGAAGGTTTGTATTTTACATCAGAAGATAAATCATAAGAAGAATTGTTCTTCTGTGAAGCCATTTGTAACTACTGCAACTTCTGACAATATACTTAGAGTATTGCAGGTAAGAAAATTATTAAGTGGTAAGATCAACTTACTATGGGAAAATGACTATGTAGCGCTTCAACGCCTACTTCGGAAAAAACGACTGGCTTACTTGTCCTACAACAACAGCTGGAGACCATAGTCAAGCAGATCACGTCACTTAATACTGGATATTTGCACATCTCACAGTCCTATACTTCAGACACAAGGCTCGTTCCAAAATAACATCACTTCACAACAATCTTCTTTGTATTAATCAACTGATCTCAATATACAATATCATGAAGGAGGCATGTATGACAGATACAGACAATAAGATATAACTGCACAGAAAAGCAGGGCTTTTAGTCTTATGTCTTCCCGAAAAAAGATTAGACAGGCTCCTAGCCGACTGCTCAGGCATAAACTAGCTTGACACAACACTTATGGCTCTGATACCAATTTTATATAGTATAATTGGAGCGCTAGGATCTTACACTTGAGATCAGTGTTTTTCGTTCACAAGATCCCGAAGGTGAGTGAAGAGGATAAACACTGCTCGACTTACTAACAGACTCTAAGACTCACACTAGAATCTCTTCTTCTCTCTCTAATTCCGAATGAATGAAATGAGAGGGGTAGAGCCTTATTTATACAACTTTAAGCAGGTTACCGGTAGATGAATACTGACAACTGTCAGTTACAAAAGATTCCATGAAGTGGATGGGGCAGCTGTGGACTACAACTGTTATCTCGTCCCTTGGAGGCTCGGCCATATGGAGACCCATCACAAGTTTTACTTAATGACTCTGACTAAAGTGATTATTCCAAGTCACATGATTACACTGTGGAGTTCAACAGGAACCCACAGAACTGTCGGGACACCACTGTCGGCACGATAGACATGAAGGAAATAAATTTATTACAAAGTGGGACATCTAGGCCCATCATGCTTCCATTCTATTTATTATATTATATTCTGCTACAGAATCAAAAGAGGCGTCACTATCATAATCAAAGTGACTACTGGGAGGAGAGATATTATCATTTGAAAAAGGAGGAAGCCCGCTGAAACATCTATAGAAGTGAGATCCTTTCATAGCTGGTATCAGCTCATCTTCTGGTATACATAAGTCACCAAAATAATCACTGGTAACTTTGTAGAAAGGAGGTTGAGATGGCTCAGTCTTTTGAAAATGTATATCACTACCCATGAAAGATAGCTTAAAAGTAAACCATCCTTCATAATGTGCGGCTTCTTGAACTTCTTCTTGAAACCATTGGATGAAAGCTTCTTTACTTGCTCCAAAGAAATCAGCATCTCTCGGACAATATGTCCAGAACAATGTATATAACCAACCGAGAGGAAGGATATCTTGACTCTGTATCACTGAAGCATCCAGAAGTGTAAATACACACTTCTTCCAGTTTCGGACCATTTTTCTGCAAAAGTATTGCTGCCCATGTATCATTGGAGGCATCAGTTTCAAGAATAAGCTGGAGGGCCATATCTGAAAGATACAGTTTAGGAAGATTCTGGATCTTCTGCTTAATAATCTGAACATCTTGAGTCATTTTATAATTCCATGGTAATGTTTTACTTAATCTTTTCTGCAATATTAGGACATATTTAGCTTGATTCTCATAGAACTGTCGAATATAGTTGAAGCAACCAAGGAACCTTTGTAGTTGTTTCTGGTCAAGAATTTCATCAGGGAATTCTGAAAGTTTCTTCAAAACATGATCTTGGAGTTCTACTTCTCCTTTGGATAGTATCAACCCAAGATATTCTATCTTTGTCTGAGCCTAACAAAGCTTTGAGCGGCTGAGAAATAATCCATGTTTATACAGTAGATCATAGACAACTTTCAAATGTTGTACATGTGCTTTATAGTCTACAGAACAAGCAAGTAAATCATCAATATATACAATTACAAAACTCAAATGTTTGAAGATATCATCCATCCGTTTTTGGAATTCTAATGGAGCATTCTTCAAACCAAATCGCATTACTCTCCATTGATATTGTCCATTAGGAACAAAAAATGCAGTTTTATATCTATCTTTAGGGATAATCCCTATTTTCCAAAATCCGCTTTTCAGATCAAACTTGCTAAATATGTTACACTTCCCAATCTTTGAAAACAATAATTCTTTGGAAGGCAGAGGAAATCTAATAGGAAGCAGAGCATCATTTAAGGCTCTGTAATTTATAACCATTTTGGGTTTTCCTCTTTTCTGCTCGCTGTGTTTGTTGACATAGAAGGCAGGACAAGCCCATGGACTTCTACTTACTTCTATCAACTTTCTTTCTAATAGTTCTGAAATATCCTTTTGGCAGTATTCACATTCAGTAGGAGACATATGATTAGCAGAGGCCTTTTGGCGTCTAGGAGTGTAATCTTCTTTATATGGCAGACTGACAAAGTATTGTTCTCTTGTCCAAAAGGCATTGGGATAGTCTGATGTACAATCAGATTCTATCTTTTATTTTATGTCTTTTATCATTTCCATCCCATGCTTTTCAGCATGTCCAATAATCTTTTGAATTTTTATCAGACTGCTTGCATATTTTTCTACTTCTTGCATGCTTTGTTTTACTACGATTCTTGTTTCATATGTGGACTTGCTTAGTACCATGACAACATTTCCAGAAATTGTAAACTGTACAAAATTGTTACCAATAGTACAAGGTAAGCATTTATGTACAAAGTCTTGTCCTAATAGTATATCTGCTCCTGTGTCAAAGAAGTAAAGGGTTACTGGAACTTTTTCTTTCTGTGAGTAAATAGGGAATTCTGGAGCTATATATTTGATTTTTAGTTCAGTCTTGTTGACAACTCTAAAGGATATATCTACAGGCTGCCAATAATATGATGGCAAGGCTCCATACTTAGCACAGGAATTCATTGCACCTGTATCTAACTGTGGATCTAAGGTATATTGCAGATAACCTTGGACATTTATATGTACAAAGATGACCACTCTATCATCTAAGCTTTTGACTAGCTTGGATTCCAATTGTTCAATGTCTGACTCATTGTAGAACATCTCTTTTTCTAGTTGTTCGTCTTTCTTATTCTTGAGAAAGTTTAATTCTTCTTTCTGCAACTTCAAACTTATCCACAATTCTTTTACTAATTCTTCTTTTTCTTTGATGGATTCTTTGAGGTGGAATATAGTACTGTCTGAGGATTCATCTAAGACTTCAAAGGCTGATGTAGCTTCTGGAATGGGTTCATAAATCTTAACAGTACCTTTTGCCTTGGCCTTGACCTTTGGATCTTGTTTTAGAGGTCGAATGAACTCAGCATCTGTGGGTGTGTAATGGTGAATATTCACCATGCTTGGTTGTTGGATTGCATCAATTTGGGCAGTTAGGCGTTCAATTTGTGAAGCATAGCGGTCAGAAAGATGAAATTGTCCGGGAGTCAAAGTAGACATTTTTTCTTGGAAAGTAGACCTCTACTTGAGTAGGGTAGGGAGGTCAATAAAAGGGGTCATCATATTGATGTCTAAGAAGTTGAGAGCTTCGTTTATCTGAGAGGAGTCCGTATCAGGTTTATAGAGTTGGGTGTCAGGATTTTCATCAGAAGAGGAATCACTATCCTCTGTGAGGGATAGGTATTCACCATCTGAACGGTGTTCAACCAGTTCCCATTCTGCTGGATCATAGACATACTGGAAGAGATCCATAATTTTATTTTGCAACTTAGTCTTAGACCACAGAGGACACTGAGAAGCCCAGTGGCCAGGCTTTTTGTAGATAAAGTAGGAAGACTTCTTTGCTTTGGCATTCTGTGGCCGACGTTTAAAAAATGCTTTATTTTTCGATTGACTGTTTTGGAAGAATCGTCTAGGATTCTTACGTTGAAGCGTTTCTTATGAGATCTACACCCTGAACATTCACAGTCTTGTTTACAAGAAGTTTTTGTTTTCTTTTTCTTGTTACAACCAAAGTGGTAGGTTTCTGTGAAGACATCACAAACAGAAGAATCGAAACCTAATTGTTTCTTCAAAGACTTATTGGTCTTCTGTCGAAGACATTCTTTTTGCAGAGCTGTTATTATTTTCTCTTGCAGACCAACTAGAGATAATTCAGATATATCAAGTTCTAAATAATCCAATCTTTCTCTAACTAGTTCTGGTACTTTTCGAGGCATAGTAGATAAATGTTTTCTGAGATATGCTGTATTTTCTAGATCAGGTACCTTATATAAAAGATCTTGCATGGTACAGAAGAATTTAGGAAGTTGGGATATGTGGCACAGTTGTTGATTCATATACAAATCAACAAAATGATTTGCATCTAACTTAATATTACCATAAAACTCATGAACAACTGCTTTTACAAGCTCATCCACTGGTTTCTCATGATCTAGTATTTTGAGCTTGCTCTTAGGAGTAACTCTTTCCCACCATATTCCTATATTTCCATTAAATCCCCAAGTAAGTCTTAAAGCTAAATCGCTCCAAGAGACCTTGTCTTTAAATAACATTTTCTGGGTTTTAGCCCAGGCTTGCCATTTCTGAATAGTCATCAATATCTCAGTTTTGGATTTGCAATTCAGATTCGAGATAGGAGCACTCTCTATATTGGAAGAAGACAGTGTAGGATTAGTATTCGTATTGTCAGGATCTATAGGGGCTTTCTTGGATGTACCATATTTTGCATTACACCATTTTTCCCAAGAAGTTTGAAAAGATATTCCTTTTGAGTCTTCGTCTGAAGTTTCTGCTGCTTGAGAAGGATCAAGATTAGCAGATGAACTTTCTTCACCACCAATAACCTTAAAAAAAATTTCTGGTTCAATTCTGCTATCAGAGATTTGTTTTATTTCATCTTCTAAATCAGAAGATTGTTTTTTGACTAACTCTAATTTGTTAAGAACAAGTTGCAAGACTTCCGCAATTCTTGCTAGATTAGGATTAGTCATTTCTGCAACTATCTGTTTAAGAGTTAATTGTTTGTGTTCTTCAGGAGTGCTAGAAGAACCAAACCATTTGAAAGAAGCATCATGCTCAACATCTTCAACAAAAAGGAGAGAGGAAGGCTTTGTTTCTTCCTCGAGGGAATATTTTAGACTAAAGACCGCAGTCTGAATTATTTCCAATTTTTTTACGAATCTTCTCAAGTTGAGACTTCATCTGGTCTTGATTAGATTCCAAAGAATCTATTTCAGAATGAAAACCATTTAAATGAATCTTTGTTTGAACCAAATCTTGAGCTATATCATCTATATTATGAGCAAGACAAACTGACTGGTAGTTTGCATAATTTTGAAGTCTAACAATATCTTGAGGAGGATCAACATCTGCTTTTCTATACTCAATGAAGTCTAGATCAACTACCATATCATTCTGAAATTTAGGGACATGATTTCCCGGTCAAAGATTTATGTATGGTAGTTTAGGTTTTTTATCCCTACCACTTCTTGGTAAAGGGGCATTCATCATTTTTATCATAGGGATGGCTAGACTTTCGCATTTAGAGCAGTTGGGATGTTGTCCATTATGCTCTTGTTTTGATTGGTATGTTCTGAATGTTTTTGGATCAGATGGATAAGAAGATAGATCAGTATCAGAAGAGGGCTCTTGGACTGGAAATTGTTTTTTACAGTAATAGCAATTTTTATAACCCTTCTGATGAGTTAATAAATGATCATCTAATTTAGAATTGCCTAGGACGGGTTTATATACAGGAGCTTTGCTAGGAAAAGAAGGGGATGAATATCTGGCAGAGGATTGTCTAGGAATAGGATCAGAAGTACTTGTGGAGAGGGATGAAATTTGTCTATCGAAGTCTTGTATTTTGGTACTCTGAGATCTTCCTATTCGTAGAACATTTCTTCCTGAAGAATTAGTCTCGAATTTTAATTCTGGAGACATTGGAGGTGTAATCTCGGAAGAAATAGGCTGATAATTTGCAGACCCTTCTTCTACTACAGTGAGTTTATCAAAACACAGAGTGAGGGGTAGAGCCTTATTTATACAACTTTAAGCAGGTTACCGGTAGATGAATACTGGCAACTGTCGGTTATAAAAGATTCCATGAAGTGGATGGGGCAGCTGTGGATTACAACTATGATCTCGTCCCTTGGAGGCTTGGCCATATGGGGACCCATCAAAACTTTTACGTAATGACTCTGACTAAAGTGATTATTCCAAGTCACATGATTACACTGTGGAGTTCAACAGGAACCCACGGAACTGTCGGGAAACCACTATCGGCCCGATAGACATGAAGGGAATAACTTTATTACAAAGTGGGACATCTAGGCCCATCATGCTTCCATTCTATTTATTATATTATATTCTGCTACAGAATCAAAAGAGGCGTCACTATCATAATCAAAGTGACTGCTGGGAGGAGAGTTGTGATCATTTGAAAAAGGAGGAATCCCGCTGAAACATCTATAGAAGGGAGATCCTTTGATAGCTGGTATCATATCATCTTCTGGTATACATAAGTCACCAAAATAATCACTGGTAACTTTGTAGCAAGGAGGCTGAGATGGCTTAGTCTTTTGAAAATGTAGCTCACTACCCATGAAATATAGCTTAAAAGTAAACCATCCTTCATAATGCGCGGCTTCTTGAACTTCTTCTTGAAACCATTGGATGAAATCTTCTTTAATTGCTCCAAAGAAATCAACATCTCTCAGACAATATATCCAGAACAATATATATAACCAACCAGAACAAAAATAGTGATAATCTTTGAATGGAGAACATTCAAAGGTAATCCAGCAAGATCCATCAGTCTTTGTTTGTAACATTATCTTGCAATAATCTTCATAAGTAATGTCTGGTGTATAAAGGACTATATATGCTTGTCCTTGGAATGGTCCTCCAGTCATTATGCCTCTGGCAACATTACGACTATATCTGAAATAGTTGAAATATGTCTGCAAATGATTATATGACTGTACCCAACTATTGAGAATGTTTATACAAGATGGACTGGACTTTATACAACAAGCTAAACAATCAAAGAAATAACAATATTTACAATCTTTACAGACTAGGATCCATTTGAATCCTAGAGGAGGAGCATCCCATATACTCAAGGAGGATGAAGCCATTTAATTCTTTGATCCTTTTCCTTAGAAGGAGTTGCTTCCCTGGTAAGTAGATCAACAATACAATTATCTTTTCCTGGCTTGTATTGGATTTCAAAGTCAAATCCATCAACCCACAAGCTCCAACGCAAAATCATGTTATTTCCCTGTTCCAACAATCTTTGGTTAGATAACATTCCTTTCATATCTTTCAGGTCTGTTCTAACAATAAAATGTACAGGTTTTAGGAACATCCTGAATTTCTTGATGGAATTTTTGACAGCAAGGATTTCTTTGTGAGAGGAAGGATATCTTGACTCTGTATCACTGAAGAATCCAGAAGTGCAAATACACACTTCTTCCAGTTTCAGACCATTTTTTTGCAAAAGTATTGTTGCCCATGTATCATTGGAGGCATCAGTTTCAAGAATAAATTGGAGGGTCATATCTGGAAGATACAGTTTAGGAAGATTCTGGATCTTCTGCTTAATAATTTGAACAGCTTGAGTCATTTTATAATTCCATGGTAATGTTTTACTTAATCTTTTCTGCAATATTAGGACATCTTTAGCTTGATTCTCATAGAACTGCCGAATATAGTTTAAGCAACCAAGGAACCTTTGTAGTTGTTTCTGGTCAAGAATTTCATTAGGGAATTCTGAAAGTTTCTTCAAAACATGATCTTGGAGTTCTACTTCTCCTTTGGATAGTATCAACCCAAGATATTCTATCTTTGTCTGAGCCCAGCAAAGCTTTGAGCGGCTGAGCACTAATCCATGTTTATACAGTAGATACTAGACAACTTTCAAATGATGTACATGTGCTTTACATCTACAGAACAAACAAGTAAATCATCAATATATACAATTACAAAACTCAAATGTTTGAAGATATCATCCATCCATTTTTGGATTTCTGATGGAGCATTCTTCAAACCAAAGGCATTACTCTCCACTGATATTGTCCATTAGGAACAACAAATGCAGTTTTATATCTATCTTTAGGGATAATCCCTATTTGCCAAAATCCGCTTTTCAGATCAAACTTGTTGAATATGTTACACTTCCCAATCTTTGAAAACAATAATTCTTTGGAAGGCAGAGGAAATCTAATAGGAAGCAGAGCATCATTTAAGGCTCTGTAATTTTTAACCATTCTGGGTTTTCCTCTTTTCTTCTCACTGTGTTTGTTGACATAGAAGGAAGGACAAGCCCATGGGCTTCTACTTACTTCTATCAACTTTCTTTCTAATAGTTCTGAAATCTCCTTTTGGTAGTATTCACATTTAGTAGGAGACATATGATTAGCAGAGGCCTTTTGGGGTCTAGGAGTGTTATCTTCTATATATGGAAGACTGACAAAGTATTGTTCTCTTGTCCAAAAGGCATTGGGATAGTTCGATGTACAATCATATTCTATCTTTTCTTTTATGTCTTTTATCATTTCCATCCCATGCTTTTCAGCATGTCCAATAATCTTTTGAATTTTTATCAGACTGGTTGCAGATTTTTCTACTTCTTGCATGCTTTGTTTTACTGCAATTCTTGCTTCATATGTGGACTTGCTTAGTACCTTGACAGCATTGCCAGAAATTGTAAACTGTACAAAATTGTTACCAATAGTACAAGGTAAGCATTTATTTACAAAGTCTTGTCCTAATAGTATATATGCACCTGTGTCAAAGAAGTAAAGGGTTACTGACACTTTTTCTTCCTGTAAGTAAATAGGGAGTCTAGAGCTATATATTTGATTTTTAGTTCAGTCTTGTTGACAGCTCTAAAGGATATACCTACAGGCTGCCAATAATATGATGGCAAGGCTCCATACTTAGCACAGGAATTCATTGC
>SNQJ01S0094516.1:0-12754 GCA_010110895.2 Picea sitchensis | reverse complement strand
GACCAACCCTCATATTCTACTACATCTTATGTATTGATATGTATTGGCGATTCAAAGAAGAGCGACATTGCACTCACTACTCGAGCCAAAGATTATTCTCCCTCTAAAGAGAAGGTTGATGATCTATCTCTTTCATTAGTACAACCCTCTCCTGCGACTCCACCTACCAATGGTCCTCTTCATATCGAATGACCGAGCCTCGACATAGTTCTTCAACCCCCTCCAAAGGGTGTCATTCGAAAATCAGCTTTCAATCCACATGCTTGTGCTGCCTAGAACTATAGCATTGTTGAAGATATGGCCCAAGCACCCTCTGCGATGTTAACCCTCGAAGTCCTTCAAAGTTGTCCTACACAATGGAAGGCATTGTTGAAAGCTATCAGTGGAATTGACCCGATGGATACGAATTTAATAATCTTTGACTTGGAATATCACATTCCAAGGTTACCCCCTCAACTCGCGTTCCAGATCCAAGTGATTGTCTCTAACAAAAACATTTGCCGAACCGTTATCAACGAGGGTGCCTCGACGTGTGTCATGTATCTTACTTTCTGGAAAGCCATTGGCTCTCCCCCTTTGAACGAATCTCAGAACACTCTTAAAGCCTTCAATGGCTCCGGTTTTAAGCCCTACAATGTCCTTCCTTCGTTGCCCATCATGCTAGAAGGAAAAATGGTCCAAGTTGAAGTGGAAGTATTCGATGCTCCCCTTGATTACAATCTTATTCTTGGCCGCAGCTGGATCGATTCCATGCACGCAGTTGTGTCGACCCTTTTTCGTGTGGTACATTTCCCACATCAAGGGAAGGTAGTCATTGTCGACCAATTAGCCTTCTTCAAATCTGATACCCGTAATGGCATTGTACCGTTCATTGCTAAAACCACACCGGGTTATGAGAATGTCGGTGTAGGCCTTATCAAAGACTCTTCGTTAATGGGTACTTTCCCCATTCCACCGCCCGATGTTCCATGCTCATTTGTTTCTTCAATCAACATGATCTCCACCTCGATTCACGAACTTCCTGCATCTCACGACTCCTGGATAGTACCTAACCCTGGAGATCATCTTCGTTACGACGACAAAATGTCATTAAGTCTGGCCTAATCCGCTTATCTGTCCATTCAATAGGAAACTCCTTCTACCCCCTCTCTTGGTGAGTTGTCTCCCGATCCTTTCTGTGTCATTTTTCCCACTGATGAGATGATCATGTCTGTCATGGAGGAAACCCCTTGGGATGATGGACATCATCATTCCATCCTCTTTCTGGAGCAACATACCATTGAGAACTACCAACGGGTTTCAACCCCATCGACCGTTGTCGTCATCTCCACCGTTCCTGGGTCCACACACGATGTGTTTTCTGAAGGGAACTTAAACAATATCTTGCCTACTATTCCCCTTGACATATCCAAAACCTAGGATTGTCGAAAATGTCCATATCGGAGCTTCGTGTTCTTCTGACGAAATCGTCACCTACACATCCCTTTTCGAAGAGTTTCGTGACATTTTCGCCTAGAGCTATGAAGAAATTTCGGGTATCAACCCTGAAATTGTGATACATGAGATCAAGACATACCTCGACACTAAACCCATCCGGCAACGCCTTCATCTAGTCCACCGACGTAAAGTGGCTACTATCAATCTCGAAGTCGAGAAACTTCTTAAAGATGAATTTATTTATCCGGTGGCTCTCACAGACTGGGTTTCCAATCCTGTCCTGATCGACAAGAAACAAGGTACCATTCGTGTATGTGTTGATTATAGGGATATCAACAAAGCTTGTCCCAAAGACAACTTTCCTACCCGCTTCGTCGATCAGATTGTCGATGATTGCGTCGGAAGTGAAATCTTCTCTCTCATGGATGGTTTCTCTCGGTATAATCAAATCAACATTGTTCCTGAGGATCAACATAAGACTGCTTTTATTTTCCCTTGGGGTACTTTTGCCTATCAGAAAATTCCCTTCGGTCTCAAGAATGATGGCACCACTTTTCAATGTGCTATGTCTTATGCTTTCCATGATATCAAGCACATCATTCAACCATATATGGATGATTTACCCACTCATTAAATGCACTGAGTCGATCACCCAATCCACCTCCGAGCCATTTTCGTCCGCTGTCATTTCTATCGTATACGTTTGAATCCTCATAAGTGTGTTTTTTGCATGGAATCCAACCGACTTCTAGGTTTTATCATTTCACGTCAAGGGATCCGGGTGGATCCTTTAAAGGTTGAGGCAATCCTTAATCTCCCTCGTCCTTCTACACTTCGCCAGTTACAAAGTTTGCAAGGGAAGGATAAATTTCTTCGTCGTTTTATCCCAAACTATGCCGAGATAACTCGTGGATTTACGTGGCTCCTAAAAAAGGGTTCAGATTTCGTTTGGGATACCATTGCCAACACTTCTTTCGAATCTTTGAAATTGTCCCTAACGCATGCTCCACTTCTCTTTCCACCCGATTACAGTCGCAATTATTTCCTTTACCTTGCTACCTCGGATTTCACCATTGGTATGGTTCTCGTCCAAGAGGATGATGCTAACGAAGAACATGTTATGTACTACTTGATTCGAAGTCTAACGCCTACTAAAATCAAGTATTTACATGTCAAAAAATTGGCCTTGACTGTCGTCCAAGACGTCCAATGCTTTCGGAACTATATCCTCTCGCGCAAGACTACAGTGATTTCTCACTGCAACCCTATGCAACACATTCTCACACGTCAATTGCTAGGAGGGAAATAATCCAAATGGATTGTGATACTCCAGGAGTTTGACTTGGAATTCGAACCCACCAAGTCTAAGAAGTCCTTAGTATTTGCTGAGTTGATATGTGACTTTCCCTATTCTGAAACGGAAAATGTAGCAGCTGATTCATTACCTGATGAATCCCTTTTCCTCATTAGCACTGATGATATTTGGTATGGCGATCTCATTATATATCTCCAAACCCAGAATTTTTGTCCAACTCTGTCCATTATTGAGTGACGTCGAATATGATATCAAGCTCGTCAATATATTATCCTTGGGGATACTCTTTATCGTCGCGGTATTGACTCTGTTTTTCAACGCTGCCTCACTTTTGACAAGGCCGAGAGAGATCTGAATGACTACCATTTAGGAGCTTGTGGTGGTCATATGTCTGGGTATGCTACTGCCTAGAAGATCTTATGAGATGGGTATTTTTGGCCTTCTCTAGTTAACGATTGCATAATCGTCATTCAAAAATGCGATGCCTGCCAGACCTATAATAATAAGATATGGTCACATCCTTCTCCTCTTCACCTTGTGGTCTCAGTTGGTCCCTTTGCGAAATGGGGCATCGATTTCATGACATGTCACCCTCACTCGGTCGGGGGGCATGGTTACATTATTGTAGCCGTCGATTACTTTACGAAATGGGCCGAGGTGATGCTGACATTTGACAACACTGGAAAGACCACAACATATTCATTTTTAATCATGTCATAGCTCATTTTGGTGTTCCCCAAGCTATTGTCATTGATCACGGTAGCCACTTTCAAAACTTCATGATGTCCGAACTTACTGAAAAGTTGGGTCTTTGCCATGAAAACTCAACGCCCTATTACCCACAAGCCAATGACCAAGTCGAAGCAATTAACAAAGTTCCCATAACTATGCTCTGACGAATGATAGGGATTCACAAAACAAGTTGGCACACAATGTTTTTTTCAGGATTGTGGGCTTACCAGACATCCGTCAAGTCCGCTACTAGGTTTACACCTTTTCGGTTAGTCTATGGTTTGGAAGCCATTCTTCCGATTGAATGTGAGATACCCTCTTTAAAGCTAGTTGTTGAACTCCTCCCAAATACTTCTGCTGAGGAAGAACGTCTGTTATATCTTATGTGATTAGACGAAACTCGACGCAATGCCAGCTTAGTCATAGAAGCTCAGAAAAAGCGTGTCAAGGCCCAATACGACAAGCATGTCAAGCCTCGTGTTTTCTCTGAAGGAGATCTCATTCTCCTCTATGAACAAGATCGAGATATGTTAGGAGCTGGAAAATTTGAATCCATGTGGCGAGGTCCTTATATCTTTCGATGAGTTTTGGAAAAAGGAGCTTATGAGTTAGTAGATTACGATGGTATCCCTTTGAGTGAACCGAGGAATGGGTTGTACTTGAAGAAGTACTATGCATAAATTCACCTGTGCATGAGTACTTGTATTTTTATTATATCATACTTCTTGTGTGTTACTATAGCTTGCTTTTGTTGTTATCTGGTATCTGCCCTTATGTGACATTGTGTTTGATTTCTAGATGTCGGAGTCTTCGCTACCCTATATTGGCTTCGCTGATGGAGCTAGCCGTAGTACTCAGAACCTTGCTTCTGTTGTATGGGCAATTTACGCCCCTACAAACGAACTTGTATCCTTACGAGGTGTGTGTCTCGGCCATGCGACCAGTAATATTGTTGATTATAGCACTGTTATCGAATTATTGGTTGATGCTATCTTGCTTGGAATCCGTCATTTGGTTGTGCAACTTGATTCGTAGCTTGTAGTACTACAGTTAAGTAATGTCTATACTATTCGAATTCCTACTTTGTTACTGGTGTATTTGCGAATTCGCCTCTTGGAACGTTATTTTGATTATATTGATTATCAACATATTCCTAGATGTCTAAATACATTAACTGATGCATTGGCTAACTATGTATTAGACAGACATTTGGATCATTTATAAATCAATCACATCAATGTTCACACAACATAAGATAAAGCAGTAGGAGTCATCTATATATATAACGATCAAAAGAGTTTGTACAAAAATTTTTGTCCAAAGACCAAATGTCAAAATCTGAAGCTCATAGCTTCTACAAAGTGACATCATGGATGACGTTCATGGTAACACACGACTGCTCGGGAAACTCTATGGAGCAGCCGACTCATGGAATCTGACACTCCTACTATATGACGTTGATCGCGTCATGGAACCTCTCCAAGAGGCATGTCTGGAATATCTGTTGTCAAACCCTTTAGGTTTTGTTCCACTGCTTGATAATCCCCAGTGTCCCATTGTGGCACTGGCGCTACCTCTCCTCACCACTGAATAGGAGAAGTACCAGGAGGTCGGTAAGGTCCCACATCTGTGTCATCAAAAACAAATTTTGTATTTAGTCTTTGAATGAACATATAAAAAACATTTGCATATGATAAAAATTCACAAAAACATTTAAAAAGGGAAAAAATTGTGTACTTCTTACTAAGTTCCCCCCATTGAGCATTCGCCGGCAGGACTAAGTCCATATCTCCTTGGAAATCTAACCCAGCATAAGCATAATCGTCAACCATCAACATCTGTGGTCGCAGCCAGTGGAAAAAGGCGTCATCATACTTGATAATTGGTCCAACTACGTGCCAGGACATGAGCTGACACCATCTCATCATTCTTGGATCCCTGGGAGCCGGTAAATTCCACTCAACTTGTAGCCTCAGTAATGGAACCCTCTCGAGAAAGAAGGACACTAACAAAGATCCATACCTGAATTGCTTCAGGTCACCTTATCTACATTTGGTCAACTGCTTTTTCATACTACGAAGCACAACATCTGCCCAGTTAAAAACCTGAGGTTCAGTGCACTCTATGGCATACTAGAAGTAACTCTATAGTGCCATGTGAGGAGCGAATCTCCCAGCCATCCAAGCTATGGTGAACAATATAGTATGGAGGGTCAAATCTCGTACTCCCCAAATGGCTACTTTCCCTTTCTTCCTTTCTGCCTCGGGAACATAGTGTAAGCGACAGTACTCACTCATGGGAAACCCACCACCTCTGCTACCAGTTAGGCTCATGTGGTACCCCCGCCATGATAGTCCAGTCAAGAAGTAAATGTCCTCAATATATAAGGACAATGTGTGTGCCCCTACATGAAATACCTGCTGATCGGGATCCCACATATGCACAAGGTACTCTAATAACTTGATTTGGGCCCTCATGCCCGGGATACGAAAGTATTTCAGAAGACCACAGTTCCTCAAAGCGGCAATAATGGGTGGATGATTTTCGGCAATGGAATTTTCTTCTTCATTCTCCCTTTCATGCCATTCCAGAACCATTGTGATGGCCAACTACTTGCATAAGAAACACAAAAAGAAGATTAATAACTCTACTCACATTTTGGTTTTCTTTCATTGAGCAAAACTTAAAAAAAAATTATGCTTTGCAGTTCTCGCAGGTTCCCTTTAGGCACAGTGCGAGAACCTCGCAGGCTGCTGTGGGCTCACCTGCGAGAATGACCCATTCTCGCAGGTCCTGTGTAGCCCACCTGCGAGAATGGCTGAGCGCAAGTATGGCTCACAAAACCAACTCAAAAATGATTTTTTACCAATGAAAATGCAAAATAAAACCATGAAAGAGTAGAGGACAAAGAGCCTACCTCACTGTTGTTGACGTCTCGTCCAATGGATGCTCGTAACTCCTGCAATCTAATGCCGAATTTAGAGGGTAAAAGAGGGGTTTTTGGGCTCAAATAGTGGAAAAGTGAAAATGATATGGTAAAAAGAGATTTTACTTCTTTACATTTACTTTTATCATATTATTTGGAGTTTTTTAATTATTTATTGATTATAACCTAAACCCTAATGCCCTTTTGAGTGTAACTTTTGCAGGCGTAATGACTTCGATGCTCATGTACATGGATGCAGACATAATTTTTTTTTTCTTCGCATATTTTGATTGTTTTTATGGTTTTTGTATAAAACCTTGAGCTTGGTCTTTGTCCATTCTCATGCTCGAAAATACATGAGAACGCGATCGAGCATACTTTTATCACTTTTTTGGCCTCAACATGGTTATACGAAAAAGGAACCCCCCTAGAGTCCTCTTTAAGCTCTTTTCAGATTCTCTAAACATGAAAAGATAGCCGAGCGACCTTTCTATTTTCACGCTCGATAAAGTATTTCAAGAAAGCGTCCGGTGAGTGATAATTTATCTCTTTTTCAGTCTCATCAGACTAGTTTACGAAAAAGGAACTGAGAGAGTTCTCTTTTAAGTGTTTTTCTAAACTCTATAATCATGAAAAACCTTTGAGTTTTCTATCTTTGGACTCGTTAAACAAACATTGATAGACCCGTAATGGGACCGAACCACTCCTTCTTAGGGTTTGTTAAACATACTTCAAAGGACTTATCTGAAGGATAATCTTATATCAACAAGCATATGTTATCCTCCTCAATCTTGCGTAAAAATAAAGAGGTACTCGCCAGAAATGGTGGGGAAAAATTTGGGAAAGGGATATGTTTTCATCTTCATATTGATTGGTAGTAAGTGTCTCTCTTGAATATGACACCCCCTATTCATTATTTGAAGTCGGTTTGGGAAATCCATTTGTCTCTCATTCGATTTTCTACAAGGTCATTCCTTGTGTCGTCTTTGAGTCAATGCTGCCAAATCATTGGTCGTGTCGTTCATATGTTCAAGAGAAGTTCATTTGAAACCTCTATTGAGTTGGCCATCTGCAGTTGTCCATTCTCTTCGTGTCGGCCTTCCCTGTGTCTAGTTCAACTTACATCATACTCTGTTTCACCATCAAAATATGTTACTCATTTCGTGTCATTGATGGGGGATATATCAAGGCCCTCCTGTGACGATTTTTGTTCCATTGACTTCAGCTCATTATCCAGAAACAGGACTTAGAAATTATTTGGTACCTTGGAGCTTGCATGCCTCAATGGCAGGTTTCTTCACTTTCGAAAGTGGGTTTACATCATTGACTCCTGATCGAAAGATTCCATTGGATGTTCGAATTCAACTCATTCATTCACATTCGAGAGATTTTACTAGTGTACCTTGGGAGTCATTAACATCAATGGTGATTTCCCTCGCACTTGTTAACGATTTCATCAATGACCGGTAATCAAGTGGTTTCTGCCATGTTCGACTTCAACACATGTAATCACATGGTTAGATTCAGACTTTTGGGCGACGAGATTGAAGACCCTAGATATCATCTCTTTGTCTAGGTTGCGATGGAATATGTATAATTTGTGACACATAGATCCACTTTGTATGTCTCGTGGCTATGTCGTCTTAATTGAATTTTCTCGCATAGATCGACAGTGTATTCCTGGTGGCTATGCTATATTTTGACAGCATGGATCCACAGTGTATGATTGGTGGCCATGACCTATGTCTACAATGTCATCCATCTGTGATCTGAGTATGGGAATGCCTACCTCAGAATTAATATATATGATATTTTGCAGATGCTTTGTTGTTTGCAGGTTTTCGATTAGGTGTGCTCCTGGTTTCCGACACACACATGTAGCTTACAAAGTCTTTTGGCTGTCACTGATTATGGCCTCATACTTTGGGGGGAATTCTGTTACCCATGATTTTGGTCATCATGATGATGTATTGATAATGGTGAACTCAGGCTCCTCATAAGAACTTTCTCTTGAGAAAAATTACATTCATCTCTTCCCAGAAAACTTGCTTTTAAAGAGGGTTCGCAGGTTGCTAGTATACTAGGATGCGAGAATGACCCATTCTCGTAGGCTACCTTAAGCTAGGGTGTGAAATTCTCGCACTGTGCTACATAGATAGGGTGCGAACTTGTTCTAAAGCATGGAAAAAGATGAATTCTCGATGGTTCTAGAAGGGAATCTTCTAGAAGAATGGGTTGACATTCAAATGGTTATCCTTGTACTGGATTCCCTGATATTGTGGGATCATTCTTATCCAAGTAACTATCTCATTCTCTCTTATATATTGAGGAAATTCTCATGGAAAAAGTTAAGCAAGATTCATTGGAGAATTGGTGAAAGAATTGTGTGAAGGACTTAGCTTGAACAGGAGCTTGGAGACTCTAGCAAGTCTATCAAGAGGATTTGATCTTCTTCATACAAGAATTGAGCAAGTGTGTGTGTTGGAGCCAAGAGCCACTAAAAGAGAGCTTCCAACATCAAGGCGATCAAGTTGTAATGTTCTACTTTCAATTAATATGATACAGTGGCATGTCCCTTTCCCATAAAGCTATTGTGTAATTCCTTGATCATACACATAAGTTGATAGTTGAATATATTTTTCTAGCTTTACTTTGGTTGGTTTGTGTTGCCTTGGTCTTGACTTCATGAGAGCACCAGAGCGAAGCGGGAGCAACAGAGACCCTAGGAAGTGATACAAAGGTATGTTACTTGTTCCTCCCTACTAGCTAATTCAATGGTCAAAACTTAGGGAAAGAGTCATGTCCTGTCCTGTTTTGTTCTAGATCCATGTGGATCTAGGGAGATCTGTTAGTGTCCGCACCTACCGATTAGTCCGATAACAATGTTGGGGTTGTAAAGGATGCCATAGATTCAGAGATTGTCCCCATAGAGGTGAAAAAGGAGGGACTGTTTATAATGTACAACAAGCTAAAATAGTGGGGAACATGGGTATAAATGTGCCAACAATCTATGCAGTCCTGGATAAGAAGCAAGAAGAATATCAGTCACACATGATTGAAGTGGAAGGTATGATTAACAACCAAACCATTGTTATTTTATGATTCAAGAGCTAGTCATAGTTATATAGACCCTAAGATGGTAGAAAGTTTGCAATTTCCAAGAAGCAAGAATGAAAAATCTTGGTTGGTACAGTTGGTTACAGGAGCCAAAAGAAAGGTTAATGAGATGGTTAAGTCATGTCTCATGGACATGAACGGACTGAGCGCCAAGGAAGATTTGAATATCTTACATTTAGGCTCCTATGACTGTTTAATTGGGATGGATTGGTTGGACCCACATCATGCTCTATTGGATTGTCATAACAAAGCATTCACATGCCTGGATGAAGAAGGAAACCAAAGGAAAGTGCAGGGAATTCCCAGGGTAGTGACCGTTAGAGAAATTTCAACATTGCAGCTAAAGAAATGTTATAGAAGAGGATGCCAAATATTTGCAGTTCATATGGAGGAGACACCTAAAGACAAAATGCCAAACTTGGAGGATTATGCAGTCCTAAAAGAGTTTGAATATTTATTCAAGAAAGTACCAGGACTACCCCCAAGGAGAGACCTTGATTTTTCTATAAATCTCACACCAGGAGCAGCTCCCGTGTCAAAGACTCCTTATAGAAGGAGTACACTAGAATTGAAAGAGTTGCAAATGCAGCTTGAAGAAATTCTGAAAAAGGGGTATATATGCCCAAGTGTATCACCTTGGGGTGCCCCATTCTTGTTTGTGAAAAAGAAAGATGGAACGTTAAGATTGTGCATTGATTTCAGATAGTTGAATAAAGTGACTGCAAAGAACANTGATCAATTGAAGGATGCAAAGATCTTTTCAAAGATAGATCTCAGATCAGGATACCATCAAGTAACAATTAAGGAGGAAGATATCAACAAGACTGCCTTTAGGATAGGGTATGGTCATTATGAGTTCACAGTGGTTCCATTTGGGTTCTGAAATGCACCAGCTGTTTTCATGTGCTTAATGAATGGTGTTTTCCAAGAATATTTAGACAAATTTGTCATTGTCTTTTTGGATGAGATTCTTATATACTCTAAGACAGAAGAAGAGAATGAACATCATTTGAGGATGGGTATGCAAGTATTAAGGGAGCATTAGTTGTATGCCAAATTGAGCAAGTGCTCATTTTATCAAAAGCAAATTCATTACTTGGGGCATATCATCTCAAAAGATGGGATAGCAGTGGACCCTGAGAAGATTGAAGCCATTAGAGAATGGTCAACACTAAGGAATGTGACATAGGTCAAATCATTCATGGGCCTTACACGCTACTATAGGAGATTCATTGGAGGATTCTCAAAGATAGCACACCCAATCACTTCCTTCCAAAGAAAGGGTATGAAGTTTTAGTGGACGTCGGACTGTGAAAGGAGTTTCCAACATTTGAAACAATTATTGACAAGTGCTCCAATACTAAGGATTGCAGGCCCAAATGAAGATTTCAATGTATGCACCTATGCATGTAATGAAGGAGTTGGAGGAGTCCTCAGTCAAAATGGATTTGTGATATGTTATGAATCAAGGAAGTTGAAGGAGCATGAAAGAAGCTATGCCACTCATGATTTGGAGTTGGTAGCCATAGTGCATGCCCTGAGGAAATGGAGACACTACCTCATGGGAAAAAGGTTTGAGCTAAGAACATACGACAATGGTTTGAAATATTTATTTGATCAGCCAAATCTAAATGCTAAACAAAGCATATGATTATAATTTTTAAGCGAATATGACTTTGATATAAAGCATATCAAGGGGAAGGAAAATAAAGTGGCGGATGCACTCAGCAGGAGGGTTCACGAGCTTCATGCTACATCCATCAGCATGTATCAGAATGATGTTAAAGGTAAAATTATGGAGGCTACAAATATAGACCTGCAATACCGAGAATTGATAGCAAAACTATAGCAAGGTAAGACACCACAGAAGATGGATATTTATAAGTTGGGAGTAAATGGAATATTGTTGCACAAGAACAAAACTTTTGTACCAAATCTCCAGGACTTGAAACGTATAATTTTTCATGAGATGCATAATGTTCCTTATGCAGGGCACCCTGGATATCAAAAAACCATAGCAGCAGTCAAGAGCCAATACTTTTGGCCAGGTATGAAGAAAGAAATTGAATGTGTTGAAATTACCCTGGTGTATGTGTTGAAATTACTAAGACAACTAAGAGGGGGGGGTGAATCAGTTGTAATTGAGCTTAAACAATTTTAAGTCTATTAAAACATTAACAATCTTTATTCAAGTGATCATCAACAATATACAACATATGGATAGTAAAAGTAAAGAGCATCAGTCACACATAAGGTATACATAAAGACAGATTTTCATGAGGAAACCCATAAAGGGAGAAAACCTTTTCTTCTTCGAAATGATAGGCAGTCTTTTAAGTTATGTACATCATCTATAATTGAGCACCAGCTCAATGTGAGGATGCTACCTCTGTTTTACAAGCTGCAACTTGTTTGAGAGCACCAATTCTCTAGTTTCTCTAGCACCCACTAGAAGGAAGCACCAACTCCATTAATGTTCCAACACCAACTGGATGGAAGCACCAACTTCCAGTTACACAAGCTCCAACCTGTATAACAGAGAACACTTGTTCTCCCTTGCACCACCCTGCCACCATGGTTTCTCTGGTTGCAACCAGATGGAAGCTACAACTTTCTGTGTTCAAGCTCTCACTTAAACCTCTGAGGACAACAGTCCTCCTGAGCACCTCCCAACCTCCCTAGAATATGAATGAATAAATAAATAGTCAACTATGCAGATAAATCAATTCTTACCAATCTTTCTTTGTTCTGTGTTGGGCTCCGGATTTATAACATTTTCTTGCTGTTTCTTGAAGATATTAATTACTCTCCTGAAGACTTTTGTTTAACAAAGGGCATTCTTTCTATGTTATTCATGTTCTGTTACACATATATGTTCCATTGTAGACAGAAACCATGAAGTGCTTCCAAAACCACAAATGAGCGAAGAATTCAACTATAATGTGGATGCACTATCACCTCTTGGACCAAATACGGTAAAGGGAAGACAAGGAGTAATTTATCTCTGGGCAAAGTTACCAAGTGGTGCTGTTGAAGTTGTTTGCAAAAAGACATGGGGTATGTTTGTGTTTTATTTGGTAATGCTTTCGGAAATATTATTCAAGATGTGCAAATGGTTAAAGTCATCATTTACTTCAGTTTCTGGGGTTATTGGGCAATATGCAAAATGCCAAGATAATCTAAACAGAGTGCTCATAGCTGGCAAAACCCAATAGCTGGCATCAAAG
>SNQJ01S0094515.1:56033-79581 GCA_010110895.2 Picea sitchensis | reverse complement strand
GGTGACAAAATCAAGAAGGAATATTTAAATGATAAAGTATTGGAGAACTTTCTATTTATGGAAAGTGGTTAACCCTAAAATAAGGAAAATAGGTCAAGTGACCTAGAAATGTGTTAAGTGGCCTAAAAATGGGTTAAGTGACCTAGAGGATGAAAGTATAAATAACATAGAAATGGTCTCTTGTAAATCATCCTTTTTAGTGGATCAATGGAGAGATTCTTGTGAAATATCTTTTGGAGTATTCATGGAGAGCTTCTTGTGAGAGTATATTTGATATGGATATATTGAGCATGATTGAAGGTCTATTCTTAGGAATATAGTGAGAGGAGGATCTCATGGACGCATCAAAGTTTCGACAAATGTCGGAGATCTTGACGAAAAAAGTCTCGGAGCTTCAGAAACCCTAGTTTCTGAGGTGTACATGGACTGTAATGATCCAAGGCATGTACACACGTGGGCTGTATGAGGATAGGGCACATATAATGATAAAATCATGGAGATTTGTGTTTGAGATGATAGCTACCTGTTGAATACTATGACATGTTCCAGATCTGCATTCTATGGGCTTAGATCTGCCACTGAGACACTGGTATGGTTACATTATTGTCTTGATGGATACTATTTTTTGATGTGTTGTGAATGCTTAGGGAATTCTTGGTACGGATTCTATGATGTGGTTCAGTTTGGTTGATTTGGTTGATGGAGTGATCAATACTCTTGTGATTCAGTGGTGACATGATTGCTATGGTATACTAGTTGTTTATACATGATTGAGATAACATTCACATTGATTGATTGTGGAGCATGAATAGACTATTGGAAAGCTTGGATGTGTTTTGACTGGATGGTGGTCAGATTGGACAGTCAGAGACAACAAATAATGATATATTAGCTGCAGAGGATCTGAGTTGATTTTGAAGGAGAAACCCTAATAGTGCAGAAGGTATACGCCGACTGCTGTATACACTGGCCGCGTACACACACGAGATGTAGTGAGACAGGGTATGTACACATGCGGGCTGCACTACTGATAGGTCGCGCACCTATTGGTAGATTGATATCTGTTGAGGATTTATACCTCATCTCAGTTGATGCTGTGAATGTAAGATGAGTCTTGCATATAGAGCTGGTGCTCTTGTAGAGTTGTACTCTATTCAGTTGTTGCTGAAAAACCCCCGGATTGTTGTCCATAATAAAAATAAAAATTGTACATACATCTTGTGTTCTTTGTGTTCCTTGTGGTGATGACTTGTTGATGATATAGTGCTGATACATGTTCACATCTAACTGGTTATAAATGACAACAATGGGTAATGAGTAAATGTTGAATGTTAAATAAGGAGTTCATTGTAAGAGGGAAGTTTTGGAAAAAAAAGCCCCACACTCATTCACCCCCTCCCCCCCTTCTAAGTGTGGTAGGTGTGTCCAACATAGATAAACTTCACCGAGGCTATGGACGCCTGCTGGTAGTGAAGAAATATCTGCGATATCTGTAAAGGTTGTTTCTACATATCTTTATTATTACTCTGTTATTAATTCTTTCTCATTTATTTCTGTATCCTGATCTGATTAGGTCTTATCTAAAATAAATTAAATATAATTTAAAAGCCTTGGGTTAAGAAAAAATCAGTTAGAAATCTAGCATTTAAGCTAAATTTAGATTGATTACTTTAAATAGCTATTGAGTAAATTTTGATAAGGAAATTATTTATTAGCCTTTCTTGAAATTTTTATTCAAGCATGTATCAATTGTCAAATTTATCACTTCTTATATAAGATTTATAATAAAAGAAAGGATTTAGTTTTATGTTTCTTCGAATAAAGGCTTAGTTTATATTTTTCTCTGAGAATAATATTTCTCATGATCATGTTCATCATGTTCTGCGACATGAGCATGATGTATTTTATACTTTCCTTTTTTGACCTGACCTTTGGAGGTGGGACAGATTATGGCAATCTGTCCCATCTTTTGACAGATGAAGCATATGTAATTTGAGAAATCCTTCTTGAACTTATGTTTCTTTTTAATCCATGAGATTTCTTGTGTGAATGAACTTTCTTCTTAATCTTTCCTTTTCGTGTATGTGTTGCTAGGTCTTGATTTTCTTCATCGCCTAATTTCTCTTCTCTTGCTTCCAATATAGCTTCTTCTTGAGTACAATCCTTTCATAATATGCTAAACCTTGTTAGCCTTCTTCTAGAACATATAACCTGAATGAATGATTCCCAAGATTCAGGGAGACCATTCAATGTAGTCATCACCAACTAGACTTCTTTAATTGTGTCTCCAATAGATTCAAGTTGTTCTTTGATTTGAGACACCTTTGTGAAGTATGATTGGATAGTTTCTAAACTATGCATCTTCACATTCTTGAGTTATTTCCTCAAAGTCATATTTTGATTGATATTCTTTCCTTCATACAATTGAGATAAGGCATCAAACATTTTCTTGGGAGTTGTTAATGATGAGACACGGGGGATCAAATGATCCTTGATGGAATCGTCAATGATTCTCTTTTCCTTCACTAGGTTCTTTTTGTACTTTTCTTTGGACTCATCTTCATTAGGTTCTAGAACTTCTTATTTTAATAAATATTCTAGATCATTCTCTTCTAGAATGAGCATCACTCTGTACTTCCATGCTCAAAAGTTATCAATACCTTCAAGCTTCTCATCAAGATTGGTGTTGGGTTCCATCCTGTGCTTGAACAATACAATAAGAAAAAATAAAAAAATTTCAAGGAAAGTTTTTGAATTTACTAGAGTGTACTATGCTAAGGTGATCAATTCCAACTTCAATTCTGCAACTGCCAAGACGTCTTGAACTAGGTTTTATGAGGAAACCCTAATTTTTCAAGATGTGAATTTTGGAATTATGCTCTGAGGGAAAGGTGCACCCTCCTTAGGCGAAATTCTTGGTATCCATACTTTGAACAACGTCCTCCAGAAAGTGGGTGAAATCACCTTCTAGGGTTTTGTGTAGTTGTAGGCAGTTGCAACAGTTGTAGCACCAGTTGCAATTTTCAAAACTTCGTCAAACTAAGAATCTAAACCCAAGGAAGGATGCACTAGGGTTAGGAGATTATTCCTATGGTATTAGTTTTCCCAACGAGATATTCTAAGCTATGCAAATGGATTCTTTCAGGCTCGCTCTAATCCCATGTTAAAATTCTTCTTAAGCAATTAAGTGTGTTCAATATTCTTTAACTTTAGACTATTAAAACAATAACTACATGCATAAGGATCACTGAAAAAAAGACATCTTCAATATACACAATATTTATCCTGGGACAAAACCCAAAAAAGCTTCTTCAATATATATTCTTCAACAAGTAGAATGTCTCTCTCAAGAGAGATCTCACCAAACAGAAGATAAACCAGAAAACCCTAACCATAATAGTTTATCACAACACTAGATCAAGATGGTCCTCCGACAAATAACCAAAACCATTCACTAGAACACCCTTCCTCAGTAGCTTTGTCACTCTCAAAATTGTGCACTTTTCCGTGTTAGAGAGCTTGTTGTGTGTGTTCTTCAAGTGACGCGCCTAGCCTCTTATAAATACAAGTTGTTCCCCCCATAAATTAGGTCAGGGCTGAACTGTCCACTTTATCTTTCTAATTTACAACTGACTTGTCAAGGCACAATAGGTCCAAATTTTACAAAGGCACAATAGGTCTGACTTAACAAATATAATATAATATTATTCTTTAGGGTTTTGTCTTGGTCAAATACAATATGAATATAATAAGAATATATTCCAAAGCTACTCAAGCTTCAAAATAGGGAATTTGTGCCTATGTCATTATTACCCTGACTAATAATGTTGAAGGGAAGTAGTGAGTAAGTAAAGAAACATTGAATGGGCTTATTATTAACGTAGAACCTGTCATTAGCATGACATTGTTTGCCCAAGGATAGTGTCAATTGTATAGGATGCTTTAGTTTCACCACATAAACAAGCACGCTGTATCTTCTCCTTATTAATATATAGGGAAGAAAAAATTAAACAAAGAGGCCAAGGTCAATAGATGCAAAGGATATTCTTTTACGATGATCTGAGTCAATATACGCTTGTGGTCCTGGTTAAACTTTGATTTATTCACTGCATGATAATGAGGTGAAATATGTATTAGGAATGATGAGTAGAAAATGGCTGATTGGAGGTTGAGGAATCCTAATGAAGTTATGATGATTTGCATCATCTTGTATATGAACTGACATTGAAGAAGCATGGCCATGTTTAATTCAAGCATGACAAACAATATAGAGCTTCCATTCATTGGAGCTCATTGACAAAGGTTATTTTGGGGATGTCTTTAAAGGCTTGATTGAAATCAAGGAAGGGACAAAACAATTGCAATTTAGTATTGAAGTACCTTGATGAAGAGAGGTAAAATAAAGTAAGTTCAACTTATTCTTTCCATATTTATATTTTGTACAATTGTGTACTTATTTTATGTCTATATGTCTTTCATTATTTGCACTTGATTGTGACATTTCCAATTTTAGAGGCTTAAACTTATTGGTTTAGAATCTAGATATGTCATATGTAGGAAAGGATGTATTCCTTTTGATTATTGTTTTAGTCCCTTATCATTCAAGGTTTCATTTTTACATCTAGAGGATTGGCACAAGCCACTTGGATCCTACTTTATTGGCTTGTTATGACACACTTGAATATTGAGTTCTTGGGAAACAAAGCTACTTATTATAGACATCCGTGGCTATATATTCCAGAGGTTCATTCTTTAAAATCTAGTTGGTGGTTTTTGACACTCTACATCTACACTTTGGTTTAATAAATTGATTTGTTCCATAGAATCTTAAATTGATATTCCCCTAAAACAAAGGAAGCTATGGTCAATATTCATTTGAATGGATTTATTCTGGAAAATTCCTTGATTCCATGATAAATGGATGTTCAAGTTAGACTAGTTTCACAACTTGGTTGTACATTTACATGTGTATTTTTTGAAGTGATTCATCAATCAAGGATTGCATGAAAATGCATGCATCACGAATGATTGAGGTAGTTGAGTTGTTTTTACTTGTCATTTCTAATCATGCTGAGAGTTTTACAAGGTTGATAGGGGGAAATATGATCAATCCCATGATTTTTCCACTCGAACTTGGTCCAATAGGCATTCAAGTTGTTGGGATCTGTTGAACTTGATAAGTGGTTGCAATCACAAATGACATGATTGAATATAATGTTTTATGATTTGAGGTGGGATTGAAACACCTAGATGCATGGTAATCTCAAGTCTATGATATACTTTTCAACAAATACCACTTGGGTGTACAATTATCCTTAGGTTTCCTTAGGAAAGGCTCGATCCTTGGAGGGAGAATTGTGGTGAATAAGTTTCTGTAAATGTGAAGAATCTATTACCATAAATAGATATGTATGGTTTAATTCTACTCCATATTATATATAGTTTAGAATTATCTTTGATGGTTGAGAATATAAAATGGATTCAAGTTATTGCGAGTTGTTAATGGTTACTAGGTTTTCTTGCTTGGAGGACGCCACATCTTGAAGAGGGAAGAAAAGTGATTTAGTAGACGATTTTGTTTTCAAAGGAGGATGTTATTTGTTTCCATCTTGTTACTTGAGTTATTTTTATAATTGATTGCATTGATAGTTATTGAGCAAAACATTATCATTTTCACATATGTACGAGGTTGAATTTCATTTGCACACGACTATTTGAATAATAAAACTTGCCAAGAGGAGTCTTTGCATGATTGAGTGACTTTATGCACATAAACTAATTAAATTCTCATGTGCTCAAGTAAATATGAAATGGATTAAAAGGGAAACATGGAATCGGATAGGGTGACTATATAGATTCCATAATATGCCAACCTTCTTGTTGAAATAAGAGGAAATGATTGAGAAAAAACAAGCAATATCTTGATGAGAACCTAGCACACATCTAGTCCAGGTTGATAAGCTTAGCATAATATATCCATGAGATAGATGGATTTTTTGGTGATAATGCATACAAGTATTCAATATGCATTTATGGAGGTTAGTAAATTTGATTTTTCTGATGAGTCATGATAAGAACACTCTTGATGTTTTTCTCTACATGTGTGGAGACGATTATCATTTTCATGATGTTATGCTATGATAACATGTGGTTCCATATATTATGTTGATGCAATTTTATATCCTTCACAAATATGTGTTGATGTTAGATTTCTTATCATAGTATCTCTTGGTGTGATGACATGATGCAATTTCATATAATTCTGTTATGATAAGATGTTTTATGATGACATGCGTGAACATGTGGTGACAATGACGTTGTATTCTCATGAGGACATGCAAGAGTTATCATGTGGATTCTTCCTTTGAGATGTTGATATAATGACTAATGAAATGATTGCATGTTGTGAGGTGATGATTGTCAGGTTATCCACCAGTGGGTTGAGAGGGTCGTGATTGTGAGGACCAATTTATTTGATGATCTTGTGGGGGGCCATAACCACGAAGGATAATATTAAAAGTAAAATATTATGGGTTGGGGACAACTCAATCCACTACTTATGCCAATCATTATTATGCCATGTAATGGATTTGTGATACTGAAGTCTCAAAGAGTGGCCAGAGAATTGCTCGTTGGTGGTGTTGTGGGATTGGAATTTGATGCTTGGGGTTGTAGTTGGTTTTTGTGGAGGGAGTTTAGGTCACCCTTTCGAGATGCCTGGTGTAAGTGAGTATTGATATAAATGTCTGCTTAGGTAGATGAGGTCTCAAGCCTTGGGGCTCTAGATAGACTGGTAGGATTTAATCTTGGTTCCAAAAGTCGGGAAGGATGGATAAAGAGTACTCACGCCTACATAGTGTTTCGATGTGGAATTTCGATGCATGCTGTAGTCACTTGGGTGGATTTATACTAGTCCAATAGAGGGTGTTGTGGAAGGTATAGGAGCTAACATAAGGTGTTGTGGAGGATGGTGAGCTAATTAAAAATCTATAATAAACTTAATCAATCTAACTTCAGGATGAAGTTCCTTAAAGGAGGGGTGTATGTCATGCCCCATTTTATTATTATTAAATATAAATGATAATAATAATAATACCAGGAATATAAAAATTCTCCTAAAATGGTCATAATAAATACTTATGGGAATAAATTATAATAAAGAAGTGTACAATAATTATTCTAAAGGGGGTCATAATAAGTATTTATTATGGATATTAGGGTAATTAAAAAGAATGGTAAAATAAGTAACCATAAGTAATGGAGAAACTTTAAAGTATAATAAATAATTAAATAATGGACCCTAGGGATTGGGTTCTTTACCACTGATGCAACACTCATGTTTCCCCCAGATTGTAAATGTAACTATAACTTGCCAAAAGACTGTGGAAGACTGAATATGTGTGAATGCTGGATTTGATGAAAATTTTGTTATAAAAGGTAATGTATGCATTTCTGTTATTAATTAAAAAAGGATAGTGTTGCATAACTGTTGAAAGGGGGGTTTTTCAAGATATATCATGATGCCATGGGAGAGATGGTGAGGGGAACTAGAAATGGTTGATATGACCCTCACCAAACCAATAAATTACTGGATTTAATTGCTCAGACCTCGAACAATCCTCTGACCCATAAATGAATTACTAGTCACGATGGTAGTTGGGAAGCCCTCCTCAAGATTTAATGAGAAGATGGGCATAGTACCCATATGCAAGGCTTCCTGACCTGACCACGAGATGGGGATTCAGACCCACACAATCTTTTTGAGGAAGGAAATAAATGAATTGAGTGCGTGGGTAGAGGCAGATCTGTGAGGAAGAGGAGTGGAGAGACCAATCTCCAAAAGAGGGAAGAGCGCTTGGAACTCTTTGGTTCAGAGGAGAACTAAGAAACAAATTTGTTCTGAGTGAAAGAGTCTGCTAGCACTATTTTTAGTCCAAGATGATAAACGAGACTGTAGAGAGGACGAGTGACTATGGAAGCACTCTTTGCAGACCCCCCTGCTTGGTAGAGAGAAATCCGTTGTGCCAAGTCCTTGTGGGAGGAGGAGAGTAACCTTTGTCCTTGAATGCCACTGAGAAAGAAGAAAGAGTCTCTCTCAGAGCATAATGATCTAGATAGGGGGTGGCCAGTGGTAAATCCGTTCAGGAGTGGCTGTGCCTATGGTTGGTTGGAAACAAACATCCCTTTCAGAAGTTGCTTCACAGTTTTGGTGTTTGATAAGTATTTTCATACTTTGTGTACTGGAATGGAATTAATGGTTGAATGCTTGTGTTTATGGTTAAATTTTACAGTGTTTGATAAATCATTAGAAATGATTTTTATTCTTATGTAAACTCCTATATTTACTTGGTCCTTGTTTACCTCTGCTTAGCTGCAGGAGAACTATTAGACACGGGTCTTTAAAAGAATTTAAGAACAAATCCGTGATTTCTATATTTGTTGAGAAACCCTTAGGGAAATATTCCTAAGGAATGATTTCGTAATATAGGAGTCTGGGAAGACTTCGTTGGAAAACCTCAGTCATATAGACCTCTTAACTCACCATTCACAGTTCACTAAGTTTGAACTCTGTGGAAGGAGGGCACCTCCTTCAAACCCTTCACTTGTGTGACTGGGGGCTCATGTCCACGGTTCTAACCAATTCATGGCTAAGTGTTGAGCGTGCAACCTTGAGGCTTGTCCAAGATTCCATATGACCAAGTTCTGGGAACCCTGCGCTAAGCCCGAAAGGAGATAAGATTTTTTGGCTTCGAAACTTCGAGAGTTCAAAGCTCTGTGGTTTTATGGCCTTACCACTCTAAAACAGGCTGAAGGAAACTTGTTGGTTCAGTTACCAACGAGGTTACCCGACATCTGGCGGTCTCCCTAACCATGACCGATGGACCTGTTTGACTGTTAAACCTTTCCCCACTTACCAATCACGAAGTAATGTGAGTCACAGATCCGAGGTTATTCTGGAGTTTCCTTGGCCGTTAGATCTACGCCAAGGTCAGTCCGACATTGAATACTTCGAGAGAATAAAGGTGTCATAAAACCAAATTCCCCAAACATCGGAGTTGTGAATTAATGTGAGCCGTGGATCTAGGGAGTCCATTGAGAACCCCTCTTAATCATCTGATCAACCAGTGGAGGGACTCACGTACAACACTTCGAGGAATTCCTACTTCAGGAGAGAGCAACCGTCATAATGACAAAATCCACGAATTGCAGAACTGTGAATTAATGAGAACCATAGATCTAGAGACGCTTCGAGATCTTCCTTAGCTGTTGGATCTATGCTAAGGTCAGTCTAGCATTGACCACTCTGGGAGAAAGGGGGTGGTAAGCAAGTGGAACACCCAAACACCAAATTCGCAAAGTGATAAGAGATGTAGATCTGAGAACATTTCGGGGTCTCTCATGACCATTAGATCTAGACTGTGATCAACCCGACCTTGACCACTCCAGGATCAAGGAGGAAACCACACAACAGATTCCCTGAACGTAGAAGTTGCAAAGTAATGGAGGTCATAGATAAATGGATCTACGTGGATGCATATCGACTGTCAGATCTAAGGGCATCAGAAGGCTATCAGTCCAGAGTGATATGTCATGCTGACGTCACTCAGGGTGACATGGACCCACATTTTATGTGCCATGTGTCACCTTGATTCATAATTTTCGCAGACCCTATGTGCCCATTAGAATGTGACACATGTCACCCATTGATGGGGCCACATGTCATCTCTGCCTTGCCGCATGTCACCCCCTGACACATATTCGCTTGGTCGATTTGGTGGGTGGAGCACTCAAGACCCACCTATCCTTGCCTCTGCGTTTAATATGCCACCGTAAGTGTGGACCCTAGGAGAGTCCGGGACTTCGGGACTCTGGAGGATTGGGGTATAGTGTCATAGATAAGTCGAAAGGACCGAAGGCCAAAGCCATGTGGTGAGATTTCAGGCTCTTTTGGGAGTTCGAGATTTTGGGACTTTGGAGGATATGCGCATAGAAAGGAAAAAGGGGCGTTCAATGCCGAACACTGAATTCCCCTTTTTGGTTATGTGTTAAACGAGGATCAAGTCCCGCCATTGGATTGGATGGTGGATGTAGGAATACTGGGAAATCTCTGGGACTTCAGGGAACTTGGGATGGTATGAATGAGATGGAACCACGTGTCCCTTGACCAATAATGCTCGAAGAGCTTCGGGAGGCCATAACTTGCAATCCAGAGCTCGGATTTGAGCCTGGTAGCAGAAGTTAGAAAGATACGATTGATTAGAAGAGGGTGGAGACTTCGAAAGGAGGAATTGGGATGATTAAGGAAAGTAAAATTTTGATTCCCCACCCCTAAAAAGGGTACTTAGGGGTCAGGTGTGTTACAAATTGGTATCAGAGAAGGAAACAACACTTGGCCTGCTTGGGCTCATGAACGAGTCGCATGAAAATCTTATTAGAGACCCTTTAAGGGTAGAACCCTATATCACCCCATTCATGAGAGGCTTACTTAAACCTCTACTTAAGAGAGGAATGGAACTTTTTGCTGTTGTGTATGTTTTGAAAAATCTGAATTGTGTGTTGTTCATAAACTAGTAAATGATTAACTAACATAAAATATTTTATCAACACTCAAGTAGTCAGTGGACAATAGGAAAACTACAATGTAAGGTATGGTGACACACCATGAGTTGGGGGAAAGATCCCACAACAAAGAAGAGGAATTTGATGAGAGGAGGGTGGTGGAAGCCCTTCCAGATTTGGTTGAAACCATAAGAAGCCTCATGGAAGAATTACAGAGTTGTAAGGATGAAAATGAAATGCCGATAAAAGAGAAGGAAAAACAAACTGAAATTAATGCAATCCTACTGCAAATCTTATCAGATATACAAAGGCATCTACAACATGGACCAATAATGAATCATGTGGACAAACATGATACTAAGAAAACTCAAAGTCCACCTGAGATATGAAATCATAGTCCTGGAAGTGGCCACACAAGGAGAATCACCTCAAAGAAGGCCCAACATGGAGTCAAGAGACACTCATCGGAAGAATCCTATGGTGAGGAAACTGACAACTCCAAGGGATGTTCTAGTAGAAAAACTAGTTCACATTCCCGTAGTAGAAGGAAGAATAGGAAACATTCCAAGAGTCATGACCCTGAAGAGTTCAAGAACGCCAACCACCCACTTTTGATGGATAAATTAAGAAGGGGGAAGAAGAAAAAGTTTGGTTTCTTGGCTTGAAGAAGTAATTCAGAGTCCATGACTACTATGAAAACTTAAAGGCTCGAATAGACATTTTCAACTTGAATGGAAAGGCTTCCATTTGGTGGGAGGACCTTAGGAATGTGAAAGGAATCCATGAGAGGGACTTGTCATGGAAACAATTTGAGAAATACTTCAAGAAGAAGTATCTGTTAGAGAAATACTTTGATGGGAAGACCAAGGAGTTCTATGAACTCAAGTTGGTACAACTCACAAAAGATGAATATATCAAAAAATTTCTTGAGCTGATAAGGTATGTTCCCTCTACATAAAGGATGAAAAGGTAAATATGAAACAATTTATTAGTGGATTACCTTAGTCCTTCCGGGACATAATTGAGTTTGATGAGCCAAAGAATTTAGAAGACACTATCCAGAAGGCAAGATATTGCTATGAGCAATTCAAGAATAAGACAAAACCTCATGAGGACTGGAAGAAGAAAAGAAATTCGAGATTCAATAAGAAGGAATTTAAGCCCTCAAGATTTAAGAACCATGGGAAAGGCTCTAAGATGAGCCTTCCTACTAAAAGTGTATATCAGAAAAATTTCCCATCTCATAGTGGAAATAAACCCTTTGGAGCAGCCTCAAGTAAGACTGATAACCCAAAGAGAGAACCCTTGAAATGTTGGGGCTGTGGAGAATGAAATCTACTGAGGGACTTTCCACATAGGCAACACAACAATAGGAGGGTCTAAAATGTCAAAGATGCTACCACAATCAATGATGTGGCTAGGAGCATGCCACAAATTTATAAAGCCTTGGATAATAGACAAGATGACCACCAATCTTCAGTGGTGGAGATGGAAGGTATGATTTCCAACCATCCAATTTCCATTTTAATTGACCATGGTTCTAATTTGAGTTATGTTTCCCCTCAAACTATTGAGAAATGTAAATTGCAACAAGTTAAACATGTTAAATCATGGATGGTACAACTAGCCACTGGAACCACAAGAAAAGTAACAAAGTTCATACCAGCATGCCAATTCATTATGAATGGATTACCCACCCAAACAACCCTAAACATGCTCCCTTTAGGATCTTATGACCTATTGATTGGAATGGACTGGTTGGATTCCCACAAAACCAAGTTGGATTGTTACAATAAAACTTTGGAGTGTGAATATGAATAAGGGAGAAAGGCAACCCTATAAGGGATTCAAAAGCATGTCTCAATGAGACAAATATCAACTCTTCAAGTGAAGAAGTATTGCAAAAAAGGATGTGATTTGTATGCAATACAAGTGTTGAACTCTGTTGAGAACAATAAACCAAGCATAGAGGACCATCCCATACTAAGAGAGTATAAATATGAGTTTCCAGAAGAGGTACCAGGTCTACCTCCAAGAAGAGATATTGAATTTTCAATATAACTTGTACTAGGAGCGGTGCCAATGTCTAGAACACCCTATAGAATGAGTACACCAGAGATGGTTGAGCTCAAATTACAACTAAAGGAGATGTTGGAAAAAGGCTACATTTGACCTAGTGTGTCTCCATTGGGAGCACCAACCTTGTTTGTGAAAAAGAAGGATGGCACACTCAGGTTGTGAATAGACTATAGAAAACTCAATACGATGACCATTAAGAATAAGTATCCCTTGCCAAGGATCGATGAATTGTTTGAGCAATTAAGGGGTGCTACAATTTCTCCAATATTGACTTGAGGTATAGATACCATCAGGTCCGAATCAAGGATGAATACATCCACAAAACAACCTTTAGGACACGATATGGTCACTATGAATTTGTTGTGGTGCCATTTGGGATTACCAATGCACCAACCACTTTTATGTGCTTAATGAATAATGTACTCTGTAATTTCTTAGAAATATTTGTATTGGTTTTCATTGATGATATCCTAATCTATTCCAAGAATAGGGAAGAGCATGAAGAACATCTCATTCTATTTCTTCAAGTGCTAAGAGAACATCAACTCTATGCTAAGTTTAGTAAGTGAGCCTTTTTCCAGATACAATTCCATTACTTAAGCCATGTTATTTCTGAAGGAGTGGTATTTGATCCTGACAAGATCAAAGCCATTATGGATTGGCCTACCCCAAAGGGTGTATATGATATCAGATCCTTTATGGGCTTAACATGATACTATAGGAGGTTCATAAAGGGATTTTCCAAGATTGGTTGCCCAATCACCTCCCTTCAGAAAAAAAGGGAGTTAAATTCATTTGGACATCAGAATGTGAAGAGATATTCCAAGAGCTCAAATACGTTCTAACCAATGCACCTATGATGAATATTGCAAACCCAAACAAGGACTTCCTTGTGTGTACAGATGCCTGGAAGGAAGGGCTCGGAGGAGTCCTTATGCAATAAGGGCATGTAATTTGCTATGAATCCAGAAAATTGAATGAGCATGAAATCAATTATGTGACCCACGATCTAGAATTGGATGCCATAGTACATGCTTTAAAAATGTGGAGGAATTACCTCCTAGGTAGGATGTTTTTACTTATGACAGACCATAGTGGGTTGAGATATCTATTTGACCAACCAAAACTCAATGCTAGACAAGCTATGTGGATGGCTCTCCTTAGTGAGTTTGATTTTGAAATCAAACATATCAAAGGAAAATAAATAGGGTGGATGATGCCCTTAGTATGAGTATGAAAGTGATTCACTTGGCATCTATAAGCACTTGTGAAATGGATATCAAAGAGAGATTCAAAAGTGCACAAGAAATAGATTATTTTTCCAAGACATTAAAAACATACTTAGAACAAGAGCCCACATGGATGAAGTATGAGGGATATCAATTCCAGAATGATGACCTGATAACTTACAAAGGTAGGTTGTATGTTCCAAATTGTGACAACTTGAAGAGGTTCATAATGGATGAACTACACAAAAGACCATATACTGGTCATCAGAAGATGATCTCAACCACTAGGAAACTATTTTATTGGCCAGAACTGAAAAAGGACATAGCTGATTACTTAGATAAATGTATAGAATGTCAGCAGGTTAAGTCAAATCATCGACATCCAGAATGGATATTGCATCCCCTACTGATTTGATAATGAAAATGGGAATCCATCTCCATGGATTTCATCACAGGGTTACCAAAATCAACCAAACAAAGTGATGCCATCATGGTAGTTGTGGACAAACTAAGCAAGGATGCCCACTTTATTCCCGTCAAATCAACTTGCAAGGCAATAGATATTGCCAGTATTTTCATGAAAGAAATATTTAGACTGCATGGCATGCCTAAGGAAATCATATCTGACAAATATACGAAATTTACTTCAAACTTTTGGAAATCCCTGTTTGCTGGTTTTGAAACTAAATTACTATTTAGTACAACCTATCACCTTCAAATTGATGGACATACAGAGAGAGTAAATCAAGTATTAGAGGACATGTTAAGGATGCATGTAATGCATCAACCTAAGAAGTGGGAAGACTACCTACCACTGGTAGAATTTTCCTACAACAATGGCTATCAAGAGTCATTGAAGACGAGCCCTTTTGAGGCCCTCTATGGTAGAAAATGCAAGATTCCAATCAGTTGGGATAACCCAGTAGATAGAATTACAATCGGGCCAGATATGCTGAAAGAAATGGAACAACAAGTAGTTCAGATAAAACAAATTCTGAAAATAGCTCAGGATAGAAAGAAAATCTATGTAGACAGAAAAAGAACTCCTAGAGAGTTCAAAGCAGGGGATCATGTGTATCTTCGAGTTAGACCCACGAAAATCTCCCTGAGAATGGGATTCTGTGCCAAGATGGAACCTCAGTATTGTGGACCCTTTGAAATTTTGGATAGAGTGGTACGTGTAGCATATAGACTAGCACTCCCTCCCACAATGAAGGTACATAATGTTTTCTGTGTTTCATTACTAAAGAAATATGTACATGATTCTAATCATATAATTGATTGGTCTGTGATTTAGGTGGAACCATAGGGAGAATTCCTTCCATAACCATAATTCATAATAGACAGGAAGGAAATCCCGCTCAGGAACAAAACCATTGCATAGGTCAAGGTGTAGTCAAAGCACTTTGGCCTAGATGAAGCTACATGGGAAATGGAGGATGCCATGAAACATGCATACCCATTTTTGTTTACTTTTGTACATACAAAGCACTTCGACAGGTAGAACATCGAGGACGATGTTCCTTAAGGGGGAGGGGATTGTAACACCCATGTTTCCCCCAACTTGTAAATGTAACTATAACTTGCCAATAGAATGTGGTAGACTGAATATGTGTGAATGTTTGATTTGATGAACCTTTTTTTATAAAAGGTAATGTATGTGTTTCTGTTATTAATTCAAAATGGATAATGTTGCATAACTGCTGAAAGGGGGGTTTGCCAAGATAGACCATGATGCTAGGGGAGAGATGGTGAGGGGAACCATAAATGGTTGAGATGACCCCCACCAAATGAATACCTTACTAGATTTAATTGCTCATACCCCGAACAGTCCTCTGACCCAGAAATGAATTACCATTCAGGATGGTAGTTGGGAAGCCCTCCTCAAGAGTTAACAAGGAGATGGGTAGAGTACCCATCTGTAAGGATTCTTGACCTGACCACGAGATGGGGATTTAGACCCACAAAATATTNTTGCTGAGGAAGGAAAGTAAGTAAGTGAGTTCGTGGGTAGAGGTAGATCTGCGAGGAAGAGGATTGGAAAGACCAATATCCAAAAGAGGGAAGAGCTCTTGCAACTCTCTGGTTCAGAGGAGAACTGAGAAACAAATTTTTTCTGGGTGCAAGAAGCTACAGGAAGAGTTTTCAATCCAAACTTATAAATGAGGCTGCAAAGAGGATGAGTGATTGTGGAAGCACTCGTTGCATACCCCCTTCTTGGTAGAGAGAAAAACATTGTGCCAAGTCCCTGTGGGAGGAGAAGAGTAACCTCCACCCCTGACTGTCATTGAGAAAGAATAAATAGTCTCTCTCAGGGAATCATGATCTAGCTAGGGCGTGGTCAGTTGTAAATCCGTTCTGGAGTGGCTGTGCCTATGGTTGGGTGGAAAAACGCACCCCTTTTAGTAGTCACTTCATGGTTCTGGTTTCTGATAAGTATTTTCATACTCTATGTATTGGAATGGAAGTAATGGTTGAATGCCTATGTTTATGTTTAAATCTTACAATGTTTGATAAATCATTAGAAATGCTTTTTATTCTTTTGTAAAATTCTGTATTTACCTGGTCCATGTTTACCTCTGGTTAGCAACATGAGAACTATTAGACATGGGTCTTTAAAAGAATTTAGGAACAAATTTGTGATTTTTGTATTTGTTGAGAAACCCTTAGGGAAATATTCCCAAGGAATTATTTCATAATATAGGAGTCTGGGTAGACTTTGCTGGAACACCTCAGTCATATCAACCTCTTAACTCACCCGTCATAGGTCACTAAGTTTGAACTCTATGGAAGGAGGGAACCTCCTTCAAACCCTTCACCTGTGTGACCCGGGGCTCATGTCCATGGTTCTAACCAAATCGCGGCTAAGTGTTGAACGTGCAGCCTTGAGGCTTGTCCAAGATTACATATGACCAAGTTCTAGGAACCCTATGCTAAGCCTGAAAGGAGCTAAGATTTTCTGGCTTCAGAACTTCGGGAGTTAAAAGCTACGAGGTGTTATGGACTTACCACTCTCAAATCGGCCGAAGGAAACCTGTTGGTTCGGTTACCAACGAGGTTGATTGACATTTGATGGTTTCCCTAACCATGACCGATGGAACTGTCACACCGTTAAAACCTGCCCCACTTACCAATCACAAAGTAATGCAAGCCACAGTTCCAAGGGTATTCTGGAGTCTCCGTGGCCGTTATATCTACGACGAGGTTAGTCTGGCGTTGGCTACTTCGGGAGAACAAAGGTTTCATAGCACCAAATTCCCTGAATGCTGCAGTTGCAAATTAATGTGAGCCGTGGATCTGGGGAGTCCATTGAGAACCCCTCTTAACTGTCTGATCAACCAGTGGAGGGACTTGTGTACAACACTTCGACGAAGTCCTACTTCGGGAGAGCGGAGCCATCATAACGCCAAAACCCCCGAATGCCGGAGCTGCGAATTAACAAGAACCATATATTTAGGGATTCTTTGGGAACTTCCCTGGCTGTTGGATCTATGCCAAGGTCAGTTCGATGTTGACCACTTTGGGAGAAAGGGGGTGGTAAGTAAGCAAAACACCCGGACATCAAATTTGCAAAGTGATAAGATCTGTAGATATGATAACTTTTCGAGGTCTCTCATGACCGTTAGATCTAGACTGTGGTTAGCCCAACGTTGACCACTCTGAGAGCAAGGAGGAAGTCACACAACGGATCCCTCGAATGCCGAAGTTACGAAGTAACGGAGGACGTAGATCAATGGATCTACGTGGACGCATCTCGACTGTGAGATCTAAGGGCGTCAGAAGGATATCAGTTTGGAGTCACGTGGCATGCTGACATCACCCAGAGTGACATGGACCCATATTTGACTTGCCATGTGTCACCTTGATTCATACTTTTTGCAGACCCTATGTGCCCATTAGAACGTGACACGTGTCACCCACTGACGAAGCCACGTGTCATCTCTGTCTTGCCACATGTCACCCCCTGACACATATTCGCTTGGTCCATTTGGTGGGTGGAGCAATTGGGACCCACCTATCCTTGCCTCTACGTTTAATACGCCACCACATGTAAGGGTGGACCCTTCGGGAGTTCGGGACTTCGGGACTCTGAAGGATTGGGGTATAGTGTCATAGATAAGCTGAAAGGATGGAAGCCAGAGCCACGTGGCGAGATTTTGGGCCCTTTTGGGAGTTCAAAATTTTGGGACTCTGGAGGATATTCATGTAGAAAGGAAAAAGCGACATTCAGCGCCGAAGCACTAAACACCGAATTCCCTTTTCTCTTATGTGTTAAATGAGGATCAATTCCCATCGTTGGATTGGACAGTGGATGGACGTCCACCGTCGATGTAGGAATGCTGGGGAATCTTCGGGACTTCGGGGAACTTGGGATGGTATGAATGAGATGGACCCACATGGGCACCACGTGGCCCTTGACCAATAATGCCAGAAGAGCTTCGAGAGGCAATAACTTGCAATCCATAGCTCGGATTTGAGCATGGTAGTAGACGTTAGAAAGCTACAATTGAGTAGAAGAGGGTGGAGACCTCGAAAGGAGGAATCAAGATGATTAAGGAAATAAAAATTATGATGCCCCACCCCTAAAATGGGTACTTAGGGGTCGAGTGTGTTACAACTGATGGACTCTATATAAAGAGGGAAAAAATATGAGGAAATGACATCTCTTTTTGACACGTCTCTCTTTGGCTGAAGCTATAGAGAGAGTAAGGACAAGGATTCACTGGCATCGTAATAGATTGAGGCTCGGGGGTGACCTGCTACTAAATATTAGAGTAGAAAGGTCTACGATTGGGTGGATAGTCATCCCCCACTTTGTGTTGCAGTTTCCAGGTCAATGTTCAGGGTATGGATACATTTATGAAGTCACCCAGTTCCAGCTAAGTTGGGTTCTTCAACACAATTACGTTCCTCACCCTTGTGAGTTGATTACAATTTCATTAGGGTTTCATTAATTACAAATTATTGGTTATTTGGTTGGATAATTTATGGATTTATCTTTGTTAGAACTTTGGTATGTTACATTAACTGGGCTTTGGGTTGATAGTTATGGTATGTAAAAGTTTAGACTGTTTTATCATTTTTATTCCTCTATGCTACATGTGTCTTCTCTACCATCTTGTACATTTCCAGGTACCGAAATTCCATTTCTAGTTCCATTATATTTCCATAGACTAATACTGTGCCACAAACTAACTTTTGAGCTAGGAGTTATTCCCTTTGGAAGCAAATTGGTACCTAAATTATACCCTGTATTTTTTTAGCACTAACTTCCACATACTAGCTTTGTTTTGCGCTCATAATAGCTTGTTCGAAATCTCTTACCAAGTTATTTCATTATGGCAACACATATTTCATGTACCAAAGGTACAAACAATCCTCTTGATTTCAACTACCTAAAAATGCTATTTAGGCCCTCAAAATGCCCCTGCAATTTTATGACCTTCAAAATCCCAAGAAAATTCATAGAAATAGATTGATTTACTACTGTAAAAATATGTTAATATGATTTGTGCTTGACCTTGGAAATCTGACTGACATGACATGGAATGTGTTTGTTGAGTCCACATGTCATCCCTTGATTTGGCCATGTCATCATCCATCATTCTCCTCCATCAACCAAACCTTCTGCAAGTCTTCCAGGCTCTCCTTTGTGGCATATTCCCATTGGAATGTCATGTAGTACACTATAAATATTTTCCCACGACCTGCAACCCGCAAGCCTATCGATAGCATCTTTTCAGTATGTTCTAGTCGGAAAGTCTCTATAACATGTTTTCCTAACTCCCCCCCCGCAAGCCTATAAAGAACATCGTTTCATGATGTTCTAGTTAGGAAGTCTCTATAAAATGTTTTCAAAACTTTTCTGCAACCCCCAACCTATCAGGCTTAACTTTGCGGACTTTTCCTGTCAGAGTGGTAAATTAACTTGTATTATTCTTTTCTTGAAACTCACGACCCACAAGCCTATTGGGAACACCTTCATGGAATTTCCCTCGCAGAGTGGTGACTAATCCTTATATCATGATTTCCATGAAGCCTGCAACCTGTAATCCTGTCGGGAACATCTTTGCATAATTTTCCCCACAGAGTTTTAAGACATCAAAATATATTCCTGCGTGTATTTCTTCGCGAAACTTCTTCCTGCAAGTCTTTCTCTGTGTTGGATTTGGATCATCGATATTCGATATTGGAGTGATATCATTCGTCGGTTCATAAAAATATGTACCACAACCCCTACCTTTTTCCACCATGGACCCCGTCGGTCCACGTTATGCTATGGTCCATGTCATCACTGTATGGATTTTTTCAAAAATCTCGATAATTATAAAGTTTGAGAATTTTATAATTTCTTCAAAATTTTGCTTCAATGAACTTGGAAGTTTTAAACTGATCCAGAATAAATCTTGGTCGTTGATCGCCAAGTCGAATGCGATCTAGATTTTTTATTTTACAACTCCCCAATCACTATTAAAACACAGAATTTGAACTTCAAGGTCAACATTGACTCTGCAACTTACAGATCGATGCCATCAATCATATCCTCAACCATTCTAGGTGTAATTTAAAAATGAATTTGTTCATAAATTTGGTTATTTCACTTTGGTTTCACAATTTCCCCCAAATCCATCATAGACCCAAAATTTGTAATAAGAAATTTTGCCAAATTCGTGTGAATCCTTGGCCCATACGGGTCTAGTGTTGAACCAAAAGCTCTGATATTAGATTGTAACATACCTGCCTGCTAACACGAAATTTAAGATGCCCCATTCATATAAAATAACTAAGGGGTAGCAGGCCAATACTTTAACATGCATCTAACAACATAATATAAACCCATGAATGCCACTGTTCCAACAAAACAAAAAACACACAACATTCAATAAAACACATACACAAAATAAATAACATCATAAGCATACCAAAAAACTTATCTTTTTATAAAATAAACAACTGGTTGCATAGAAAGGATGTTCCTCCCAGCCATAGGTTTGTTGTTCATTCTCTCTCAACAACAAACCACCCCTGAGCTGAGGCTATGAGTCCACAAGGATATTTGGTCCTCTTGGTTGACCACTCTCCACATTCAATAGACAAAACCCAGGTTCTACTCCAACAATACTTCCAATCCACCAACTCTCTTCCCCACATCCTGCACAACCCAAGGAATGGGATCCCCCTTCACTGCAAAAAGTTCCTCAGGATTTCCCACTTCCCTTCAAGGCTCCAATGCACTCGGTTGGCCAAGAATATCGTAAAGGGGGACTCCAAGAACTCAACTACTCTAGGAGTTTTCACAATAGCCTTGACAAGGATATTAAGCCATTTCTTCAACAAGAAAAATGCTCCACAGTCTCACACACTATTTTTACAGGCCTATCGGCCATAATTCCATCTTAAGCACAACCCAATAATGGTTTCCTTCATGCACATCATGGATGGTGCTCTTCCCAACACTCAAATCCTCTCTTGCTGCCCAAAAACAACATGTAAAAACTCCCTTCTTTTTCCATACGAATTTCCTTTTCTCCCATGCATGTTGACTCTCACACTCCCCAATGTTGATTGTACGTTAGCCTCATGCTCCGCATAACCAAGGGATGTGACTTCTCACACCCACCCTCTTAGATGAATTCAATGATCGAGTGTCTAACAAGTTAAATGGAGGATTATGTGGTAATGACACATTAACTTAAGAAAATGACATGGGTTTCCCCTCAGATCCCCATTTATCCCCCTCTCATGTGGAATCATAGCCCCCCATCATTTTGACTCTCTCGTATCACAACCAAAAATTATTATTTTATTAATTATTTCAATGTACCATAATATACAATTCGACCCCCGACCATATTAATCAATATGGGCACTTAACCCCAATCATATCAGCTAACCAGCCTAAATCACATTTATACAATTACATTATAATTTGTAAGGATTTAAAACTAGGGATGTTATAGAATTGGTAAGGAATAATACTAGTCCCACAATTTTCCTTGGAAAGTGAAGGGATACAATATGCAAACTACATATTCATGAATAGTATTAAGTAAGCATAATGCACATTCATACTTCTTAATATGCTCAAATGTTGTTGTGTTTCCTTCACCATTGAAATTCAATAATAAATCCACTAGATTTATTTAAAGGTCATGCAAAGATCCTTGCAATCCCAACGTAGTATTGGCCTCCCATTGAAGGATTTGAGGTAGAGCCATGAATAGTAAATGCGAATATAATGCAACTTTACACAAGTCAGACTACCATGAGCCATCCTTCTAGTGCCAAAATATTGACATGGGAACATGTCCCCTCATCAAAATCATAAGACCACCCATTGAAAGAGCCCAATTAGACCTTACCCCATTAAAATAGAAATCCCTCTAGATATAAGCAGCTCCATTGTTTCATTATTGCTTTACTGGTTGTGGACTAGTCCACCATTTTGGGTTTTTATAACAAAGTGAGATGAAATGCATGAACTATGCTATGTTGATTTCAAATAAAATGAAACCTAAACTAATTTTGTGGGAGCATAGTAAAGGAATGATTTGACATGAAACAAGATAGACAAGTAGAAAAAATAGGGATAACAATCTACTAACTATAATCAACACCAAACATCAAGAGGCATACTCTTGAAAATGAAGAATAACCTATGATTATTGGGAAAACACCAATTTTCCTATATCACATCAAATATGTTAGAAATAAATAAATAGAGAAATGCAAAGAGAAAGGGATAATAACTCTCCATCCACCGTTCAAACCAAACTCATTTCTTACTTTGAGGAATGAAGATAACTTATGAATCCCTAAGAGTTATAACTTAGCATGAAATATAAGTGAGAAGTTATATAACATTGAGAGAATAGTCAATAAAATACAAGGATACACCACACAAATATAAATAGATATCACCACCAAACCTAGATCTCAAGAAAATGAATAAGTTTTCTAACTATGACCTCTTTATTTACATAGAATATCAGGAAAGAAAAAGTCCCCTTTGAATGAAGGCAAGATTCCACTTTATAAAAAATAGGGTGACCCTTGACCTTTTGGTTGACTCTTGATATTCCCACCCTACTTGGATATTTGGGCTTACATAGTTTCATCCTCATTCTCAATAATATATGAATATATGATGAGGATAATAAGAATATTATAAGTTATAATTACCAACATTTTCATCCAAAGGTTTTTACTTTATCATTTATAGGAATCCTCTCTTATTTGGCTATGTGTTTGGTCCTTGATGTTTATACTATTGTGTCACACATACATGTGCTTCCTTTTTTTACCACAAAATCTATACCTTATTCTCTTCATTCCTCTAAGATCGATGATGTCCACGACCAAACTTGTAGGAAGAACCTAGGTGTTTGACCTTTGAGTTTTGTCAACATGAGGATTCTTTGAATCTAATGGCTCTTTTCTTCCCTTTTCCAATATTTGAGTCTTCAATATCTACACATGAGTGAAAAAATGCCATTAGTTCCAATTTGTGTTCATGGGACACTTTAAAAAACAATTCTTCATTAAATCGATATTTCAAAAGAATGAAATCAAAGTAACATCGACTCCATGGATCTTCTTTCGATGTTCATCATGGGACTATAATTTACTTCTATATGATATACATTTTTTCTCACATAGGGATAATCTCAGAAGTTAAT
>SNQJ01S0094515.1:24009-51243 GCA_010110895.2 Picea sitchensis | reverse complement strand
TTTCACTTTACTTTATCATTTAAATAATATTAACCCATTTCTAGGTCACTTAACCTATTTTGACCTTGGGGGCTTCAAGCCTTCATATGGGGGTCCTTCATCTTCATAGGGCCATAACTCTCAAACCATGAGGAGTTATGTGACGTTCTGCATACCACCGGAAATGGCATGACAAGTACTATCCATCTAGGATAGTTTCACCAACAAATTCATTGATCTCCATCTCATTATTCCACATACAATTATGGGTCCTCCAATCATTCTTCTAGGATAACTCAATCTGCAAAGCATATTCCCGTGAGATATTTCACCATAAGGAGCCACTTTGGAGTTCATCCATTTGTGCACCTTATCAACAATGATAAGACTATAATGATTCATCTTTTCATCAATCCACCACTGCATCATATACATCAACTATGCATCATGTATCAATGACAACTCATTGATCCATATTCATCTATGCACCTTGATCCAATATATTAGATCCCATAAACCAACCATTTTTTCTCAATCAAATATATTTCAACAAGTTAGCTCCAGGCCCATCGATTCTCCATTAAGTCGGGCTACAAAACCCTTCATGAAAATCGGTCTTCAACTTCCTTCCATTGCACACAATTCTTCACACATACCTTATTGCTCAGGATCTATCCGATATGATCCTTGAACAAATTTTTACCTTCAATCCAATATGATCCTTGAAAAATAACCGAGATACATTAAAAGTGGCGTATATTCAATAAAAAATATGTTGAAACTATAAAATATAGACTGAAAACAAGCTTGCTAGAATGGTGGTAGATTATCTTTGAGAAGAGATGTGACGGTTACACTCATTCGCAAGAAGATGAGTACAATGAGGCTTTGAAATCATTTTTACAATAAACATGAATTCCAAAATCCTATACATCCAAAAAGCTAACCCTAGAAGATGAAGCGCCAAAATTCATGTGGGCCCCATTGGGGTAAGTTGGTACATCAACTTCTAGGGATCGTAACTTTTGCATACTGTCTTAACTTTAGGCACACGATAGACCATTGGAAAGGTATATCTGAGGACTACACATTATGCCATAAATCTATGACTTTAAATACTATTTGACTGTGGAGATCCCTAAAAACGTTGTTTAGGGCCACAAAACGACCCCGAAAGTTCAGGACCTGAAAAACTAGGAAAAATTTACCAAACTAAGAAACTGCCAACATGAGCTAGTTGGAATAGGTGGGTGGCCACGAATATCCACTTGGATCAATACTCCCCCCTTAGGAACCAATGTTCTCCATTGCATTGAGTTCCCCCATCAGATGAGGATTTTTTTGTTGAATTTGGCCCCAGGTGAGCCACTTGACTTGGTGCAGGAGTTTCCCTGCTTTGACAACCCGATATAGCTATATCCTCTGTTGGTGAGTGACATTGACCTATGTGTCCATGATATGATCAGTGGATGCGTGTTCCATGCAGTCGGGGCTAATATATTTTTGTGTCAGTTGTTCTATTATCTCTTAGATGTCCAATAATGGTGGAAAATATGGTTGAAGGAGATCGACATTGAACATTGGGTGCAAGCCAAGGAAGGGGGGAATGTTGAGCTCAAAATAATCGTCACCCACATCCTTGGTGATGGTGTAAGGTCCATAGCGGAGTGGGAAAATATTTTGATGGGGCCATGTAAGGCATTCTTTCTACAAGTGCAACCAAACTTTGTCTCCCACCTGAAACTTGTGTGGCACCCCGTGTTGATCATGGCGTTGCTTGTACTTGGCATTGGACTTCTGTAAAATATCCTAAACTTGTTAGTGGATGTTTTTTATCCTCTCAATGAACCATGTGGCTTTGTCAAATTCAATTGGAGCATAGGACAAGTCTACCTGGGTGGCCGCAAGGGGTAGTGCAACATCCATGGGACCCAATGGGTTAAATCCCAACCCCACCTGAAAGGGGTTGTGGTTGGTTGAGTTATGTATAGATCTATTGTATATGTGTTGAACATAGGGAAGAATCGCATCCCATGTGCAGAGGTGCTTGGAATTTCACATGCGCAGGATATGCATGATCATCCAGTTGACGACCTCGATTTGGCCATCTGTCTGGGGGTGGAAGGCAGTGGATTTGGTGAGCTTGGTGTCCAATAGTGACCATAGGATTAACCAGAATGTGTTAAGGAACTGGTTTCCCCAATCGTAGATAATGGTTTGTGGTATTCCAAAATGTACCCACACTCGTTCAAAGAATAGCTTGGCAGTGGCCTCCACTGTGATGCTCTTTTTGCAGGCAACAATAATTGCCATCTTGGAAATGCGATCAACAACCACAAAAACACATTCATTTCCCCACTTGGTAGATGGAAGGCCTGACATGTATTCCATTGAGATGGATTCCCAAGGCCTATTAGAATTAGGAAGAGGGGTGTACAGGCCTTGTTTCTTAGTGTCCGGTTTGGAAATAGCACAGACAGTGCAGGACTTGATATACGTGTTGAAATCATGTCAAAGTTTCAGCCAGTAGAAATGTTGTTGCTGCAATGCCACTATATTTTCTATGTTGAAGTTTCCTACCACCCAAATGTAGTGGTATTCCCAAATCATCTTCGATTGCTCGCTTGATGGAAGGCAGAGATGGCCCAGATGGCACAGCATCCCATCCTGAAGATGGAAATTAGTGGCAATTGTGTTTGCGCCCAACATTTGGTAGGTGGTGGCGAAGTCGAGATCTTTCTCATAGAGTTGGGGCCATCTGGAGGTCTTGTGGCCGCAAGAGTCTAGCATCGTGGTGAGTGTCATGACTGGAGGTCGATTGAGGAAATTAATGACATGGTTGGTAATTCATGTATTTTACTTGATGTCGAGGTGGAACTGTTGCAACTAGGTGGACCACTTTTGATGGTGGTCATTCTGCAATTTTCCTTGTGTATGCATGAACTGCAACAGCTTATGATTAGTGTGGGTGATTTTCTCCTTCTCGAGAATGTAATTCCCCCAGTGGAGGCTAGCTTGCACAATGGAGTACATTTCTTTGTCGTAATTAGGGTACTTACAGATGGCATATTATATTGTATCACTATGATAGGCCATGGGGTGGCCGTGTTGAATGAGAACTACTCCCACAGCATAGTCTGAAGCATATTTCTTGATATCAAAAGGTTGTTCTGGATCGGGTATGAAAGCATTGGGGCTAATCACAAGTCTTGCTTCAAATCATCGAACCCTTGTTGTTGGGACAGGCCCTAGATAAACTTTTCCTTACCACCACCCTTGGATACTTGGCTAAGGGCCCATGAATCTTGGTTGGATCCAAATGCACACCATGCTCATCAACAATGTATCCTAGGTATTGGACCATGTCCATGCCAAAGAACATTTTTCCAAGTTGGAATATAGTTTTTCCTACCGCAAAGTGTGCAGAACTTGTTGAATATGTTGGAAGTGTTCTACCTAAGTCTTGGTGTAGATGAGGATGTCATCCAGATATAACGCTACAAAATAATTGGTGAAAGGCTATGAGATATCGTCCATCATCCTCATGAAATTTGTTGGGGAATTTGGGACCTGATGGTAGCCAGACTTTAGATCAATATTACTGAAGTATTTGGCCCTCTTGAGCTGATCAAGGAGATAGTTGATTCAGGGAATCGAGTACTAATTCCTGACTGTAATTTTATTTAGGGCCCGGTAATCAATGTAGAGTCGCTAGGTCCCTTCTTTCTTCTACACAAGCATGATTTGGCTTCCATAAGGTGATGAGTTGGGTCGGATGTGCCTCTTTTGGATCAGTTCTTGGATCTGACACTTGATCTCCTCATTTTCTAATAGAGAGTGGTGATAGACTGGCCCATTGGGTAGCGGTTTGTCGGGGGTCATATCGATGGAATGCTCGACCTAACAGTGCAGAGGTACCCTAGTAGGTGAGGAGAAGATGTCTTTGTATTATTCCATGACCTTATCCACTTCTTTCTGTTGTGTGGATAGGTCATTTGCGGAGGCCATGGATGTGGCTACAATTTTTCTCTCACTCTGAGAGCGAATCATGAAGAAGACAAACTTCCTAGTCGGATAGATGACCTTCATGCATTGCTTGGAAAAGATAAAGGAAATGGCACTAGGTGGGAATACCTCGGGTATCCTGTACACTTTCATGTCCAAAGTAATAATAACACTGTGAGGCCTAGACTCATATACAGCATGACGTTTCCATGGATAAGGTTGGCCCAAAATAACATCACAAAATTCAATGGGAGAAACATCACACAATACCTCATCTTTGAAGGGCTTGATGTCGTAGGACAGACAACATTGTTCATCGACGCGAAGATCGCTTCCTTGGTGGAGCCATCCAATGGTGTAGGGTTGTGGGTGCGGCATTGTCAGAAGGGCCAATCACTTGACGACCTCCATTGATATGAGGTTCTTATAGCTACTGCTATCAATGATGAAGTGCAGTGAGGTGCCTTTCACCCACATCTATGAATGAAAGAGGCACTCACCTTCCTCTAGCTCATCAAGTCCATCATGATGGATCTTAGTGGTAGCAAGGGTGGCACTAGGTTCCACATCAATGATTTGTCTCCCATTTTCTGGTTCTGAATTAGAGTCAGAACCCGCATCTAATTCATAGGATTTCACCTCAACCACCAAAGACTACTTTGAACGGGAATCAACAGTGTTATTCCAAGGGCTCTTATTGAAGTCGCACCACTTCCTGATATCTTTCTTCATCTTTGCATTGTCCTTATTTGTTTGTGTCTTAGACCGGTTGTCCTGAGGTTGTCCATATTTTCTCTTCCATTTGTTTTGTTGTTTGGGGCTTCCCTTGCTCTATTTCGACTGTGATGGGTTCCCAGACCCAAACTACCACATCTTTTGTTTAAGCTTATACTCGATTTTGACAGCATATCGATAAGACACACCCAATGATGAGATGTCTAAAAAACCCAGACCATCACGATACTTGAGCACTAGATGTTGCTCAGAATCTTTGATACCCATCTTGGTGCGCAAGGTATGGAAGATATTTTTGAACTCTGGCACTGCTTGGTCCCTTTCCTACCACAGTGTGTTCCATTTTGTATACAGGTCATCATAAATTCCAACAGGGTAGTATTGTTCCTTAATAGCATCCCTTAAGGACTCCCAGGTGAGTGAAACTGTAAATAATGAGGGTTCATGTGTTGCCTTTTTCTCACAGAAATTCTCCCACCAATATTTGACATGGGGGAAGGCTTTGAGGAGCGCAAAAGTAATATTTTCTCTATTCGAAAAGTTATGAACAGAAAATTACCCTTCTAGCAGATTCAACCATTTGTCTATAGCATTTGTGTCTATCTAACCTTCAAATTTGGTATGTACCTTGAAGCGAGTGATGCCTTTGCTCGAGGAAGATGCATCGCATGTTGGTAGTCATCGAAGGATTTTCACAAAATTATCCATCATCTCATTCCTATGTTGCGTGAGGCATTCCTTGAGCAACAGTTTGAAAGGATCTCTTGTCTCGTCGTGTTTATTTTCTCCCACCATGGAAGGTCACTTGGGCATGTGAGAGCTCTTTTCCTTAAGAGAAACAAGCTCGAGACCCAACTCTTTGTACCCTGACCTCGTCGGGGACATGCACTAAGAATGATAAGAAGCATACCGCTCTAATACTATTGATCTGGATTTTATGAGCAGAACAAAATGAACATAGATTATTATTATTATTAACATAGAGAAACAATGAAAAATAACAGAGATACAATAAAACTGACTTCTATTCAATAAAGAAATATGTTGAAACTGTAAAATGCAAACTGAAAACAAGCTTGGTAGAATGGTGGTTGCTTATCTCTGAGAAGAGATGTGATGGTTTCACTCATTCACAAGAATATGAGTACAATGAGGCTCTGAAATAATTTTTACAATAAACATGAATGCCAAAACCCTAGACATCCAAAAACCTAACCCTAGGATATGAAGCGCCAAAATTCATGTGGGCCCCGTTGAGGTAAGTTGGTACATCATTTTCTTGGTGTCGTAACTTTTGCATACAATCTTCGTTTTAGGCACACAATATCCTGTTGGAAATTCTATCCAAGGAATACACATTATGCCATCAAACTTTGACTTCGTTCACATTTTGACTGTGGAGAGCCCTAAAAATGTTGTTTAGGGCCTCAAAACGACCCCAGAAGTCCAAGACCTGAAAACTAGGAAAAAACTACCAAACTGAAAAACTTCCAAGATGAGCTAGTTTGAATAAGTGAGTGGACGCTGATATCCACCTAGATCAATTGATCTGTGATCTCTTTCATCAGGACCACCAGGCATATCAGACACCTAGGACCAAAATACTCATCCACCGTAGGATCAATTCCTCAAATAAATATTGACCATTGATTTATTCATCAAGTACTAAAACACTTGACACAACATCAACACTTTACAACTGTCTGAACTAGTCCTTGGCTCAATATCAATCGTTGATCTTCGGATATCAGGACCATTAGGCCCATTGGACCACTAAAATTCACCTCGACACATAGTATTCGTTTGATTGTCTGTTCCTTTGATTACAACCATCGATCTGATCTCCTTGATATTGGGCTCTATTTCTGCCTTATACACACTTGGGCTATCATGGAAGAAATATTCAATCCTCTTGGTGTGTCCTTGGGGGAAAGTATCGAGTCAAGGTAATGTCTTCATCTAGGCCAACCCCTCTGTCTAGGCCAACTCCTAGCGAAGCCAAGGGGGGTAGTCCGTACCAAAATACTAAGGTTCTTTAAACTAAAAAAAGCAAAAGAACTACTTCTAGGAATTTATTGCAAAATAAAACATAGGCATTCAACACTTATCATTCATCATTTGAGATACTCATGTAAAGCATTTGTCCATAAACGATAAATGCATAAAACAAGTAGGATACAAGTTCTGAAAGATATGATAAAATTTGTTAGACAATCACATGAATCAAATAAATTACTCACATACATAAAGATAAATCCATAGTACCAGTGCCTTAAAGGTATCATGGGCAGTTTGTTTATCACGTGTTTTATTAAGGTAAATTAAAGGTAGATTAATGAGAGATTGTGTGGCCTCTTTATAGGCTACCTCTTTGTTTGGAAACTTATGAAGAACTTATATGATGCAGGAGCATCGTCAGCAATCACACGTGGAGAGACAACTCAGTTCCTTAGCACGCCTTTGAATCATTCAGAATCTTAAACGTTGGTGTTTCCCTACAAAAAGTTTTTTGAACTGATTGAAAAACTGAAGAAGATCAAATGCCTGGGAGCAGAATGAACATGAGTGATCTGGGAGTTTCACTCCTATACTTTAATGTAACAGAAATTAAGTAGCAGTTAGTTTTTTTTTCTCGAGTAGACAAGTAGTTGGGGGGGACCCTAAGAACCCTCTGAGATAAATAGAGGTTTTGTATGCCCGAATGATGTTGCTGCAAGTTAGTAGGAGATTGTTGTGATTTAGTTGTTGTTTTTATCGTATTTGTAGCCATTTACATTTGAATGAATATAACATAGGAAAATTGATCCAATGCATGGTGTTGCTACTATTTACAATTCCCTATTATTTTATTTCCATGAATGAATGAGTTATGTTGTTGAGTATATGAAATTGTGAAGTGTTTGGATAAGTTTCAATTGTTTCTCTTTGTTGAGTTCATGAAAGGTCTATATACAGTTTGCAAGGAGTTCATTTCCAGAGTCTGTGTCGACTCAGAAGCTCAGAATAGATAGCGTGAAACTTTCCCTTTGCAAGGAGTACAAAGACATTGTTGCAAAGTGTGCACAGTCACCTGCAAGAAGCTAAGTATTGTGTAAGAATCTGTTGCAAGGAGTGAACATATTTGAAGAATCGAACAAGTGTCGAGAATAGGACTGTGAAGCACAAGGAGTGCATAAAGATATTTCTTTTGAATAAATCACTAAGTCTGGAATTAGTCATAGATTTCAAGTTTGCAAGGAGTGCGTCTAAATCAAGCTCAGGAGAGATAGTGACCAATAATCAACAAGAAGAGAGAAATATGCTGAAAGTTGCAAAGTGACGATTAAGATCCCTTTGGAAGGAATTGGGACCACAAACAGTCGTTAGATCTCAAAAATGCGTGGGGAGGTTACACCTCGAAATCCTTCGGACTTTGCATGCTAGAAATTTTTTGTCTGCGAGGGAAGCAAATCTTCCGAAGTTACGGAACCCTAATTCCATGTACACTGTAGATCCGTTCAGAGGAAGTGAGATCATCTTATCCGTGGTGGTATATTCTTGCAGCGTAGTACCTATACTCAAGTACTGGATGATCTCTGTGAAGTAATCGTCAGCAATTTGTACTAAGAATAGTTGTGCATATGGAAAGTTTTCTTCTAAATTCGTTGGTTCCTCTCCATTTGTGACCCTCGATAAGTGGTTTGGTCTTGCATTCAGTTTTCCTGGTTTAACTATTACCTCAAAGTCAAATTCTTGGAATAGCAATAACCATCGACATATTCTCCCCCCCAACACTAGCTTGTTGACTAGGTATTTCAGAGTTGAGTGATCTGTAAACATATTAAAGTGTTTTCCTAATAGGTAATGTATGTATTTTTGTAGTGCATAAACCATAGCTAGGCCTTCTCTTTCTGTCATGTTATAATTCTGTTCTGAATCTGATAATTTTCTACTTGCGAACGCTATCGGGTGATCCAAGTCTCTTGCTCCCGGTTGCACCAAGATAGCTCCAAGTGCTATCATTGATGCATCTACATGTACATGGAATGTCTTCTCCCAATATGGAAATACCAATATTGGTGTGAAGACCATCTTTTCCTTCAGGGTATCCAAACCATGTTGGCACTCGTTGTTCCATTGATACTTTGTATCCTTCCTTAATAGTTTTTCCATTGGCCCTGTAATCTGCGCGTAGCCTTTGATGAATTTCCTATAATATATTGTATGTCCTAGCATTTCTCTTAGTTGGAGGATTATTTTTGGTGCTGGTAGATTAACAATGACTGCGATTTTGGTCGGATCCACTAGCAAGCCCTGTTTGCATACTATGTGTCCCAATAGTATCCCAAATGGTGTTCCAAATATGCATTTCTTGATATTCTGTGATATCTAACACTTTCTGCATTGTTCTAGCATCAGTCGTAAAACTTCCACATGGTTTTTCAATAGGATATAGACCGTCCAATCATCCAGGTATACTTCGAGAAATTGGTAGATGAATTCCTTAAATGTTGCGATGACCACTCTAGAAAATATCGTAGGTGCATTCTTTAGTCTGAATGGCATGATTGTATACTGATAAGATCCCCATTCTGTCATGTACATGGTCTTGTGTCTATCCTCCTGTGCTATCTTAATATGATGATATCTTAAGAATCCATTGGTGAATGAGCAGGCTTCGTGGCCTCCTACGTTCTCAAGTACTTCATCCGTGAACAATGTGGGGAATGGGTCGTGTAGGCATGCATCGTTCAACTTCCTCAAGTCGACGCATATTTTGATCCCTCTTCCCTATTTCTTGTCCTGTACTACCATCGGGCTTATCCATTCTAATTCTTCAACTAGTTCAATGATGTCGGCCTCGAGCATCCTGTCGATCTCGTCTTTAACTTTCTGTTTATATATGGGATTAAATCTATATGGTCATTGTTTAATGGGTCTCACATCAGGTCTGAGTGGTATCTTTGTTTCTCCTAATTCTCTGGCTATGCCTTTCATCTCTGTAAATGTTGTGGGAAAAAGGTCGTTGTATTCACGCAACAATTATGTGATACTTTATAGTGTCTGTTCGTCCCAGTAATCTCCAATGCTAACCATTTTGGGCTACTCGGTGGTCCCTATGTTAACCTTCTTTATCGTGATTGGTACAGAGATGACCTCTGACTCTAAGGGTTGTCCTTCCACATCTCTCTCGCCTTCGACTTCTTCGATCTGAATATCGCGCGGATCATCTTCCTCCGTTGCTTCCTCCTGTATGTGGTAGCATGACAGTAGATCCTTGACTATCTGTTTATTTCGTTGTTGTACCTCTGTGATAGCTTCTACTTACAGTTCTTCAATGAATATGACATTTTTGATCTGTTTCAAGGCCGCATCCATGTTGGGGTTCTCATGATCGAATGAGAAAGTGACTGTAAAGTTCAGTTGGAGTGTCACCCATGTCTTGGTTTCTTTACGCATTTCCTGGTCCGTATACCAATTCGGTGGTATGCCCTCTAAAGTATGAATGAAGTGGTGAGACCATTCCTCCGGTGCCGTCATTTTCCACATCGTTTTACACTCCTCCAAGTGTTTTGTTGGTGTTCCTAGTCCGTCATATTTATGTTGTTTGTTACCTATCTGTTCTGCGTCGAACCTTATGCGCAGTAATCGCTTACATTGGTACCAATCTGTGATAGTTTCTTTGTGTGCACCCCACCATCTTGTGGGTGTAGACTTTAATGCTAAATACAATGCTAGCAATCTCTGATTTTCTATTACTTCATCTTTATATTGTGTCAAGAAAGTTTCCAAATCATTTAGCCCGTGAAAACTGGGTGGTTCTTTGATTTCTATGCCAATCCACTGTACTGCGCGGTCTATTCTGGAACACCTTCTCGTGAATACTTCATGTATTCTTTGCTGCCAATTTTCTAACCCGATGTCTGAGTCTGTTGTACATGAAGTAATGCTCCACCAACTAAGTACCCCGTCTATAGTTGGGTTTATGTAGTCTGCATCGCGCGCAGTTGTTCTGTACAACTGGTTGATCTCTTCTAAATCCAAACAAGTGGGTTCCATGAACCTCTCACCTTCTGATGGGTCAAGCGGGGCTATGACCCTGTATTCCCCTGACTCAAATGTCATTTTTCTAGTTTTTAAGTTGATTATGGCTTGGTTATCGAATGCCCAATCTAGACCAAGTAGCATCGGGTAAGGTGTGGTGTCATCTACTATTTCGATGACTTTAAAGTCTACCTTAGTGCACACACTATCAGGATCTTTCGTCACTCCTTTCAGTCTACCTATTGGTAGGACTTTATGTTGGTTTGCTAGCTTTAATTGAACAGTTGAGTATCCCAGTGTAGGTTCTACCATGCATTTCTATGTAGCTTTTGGTAGTACATTCACTTTGGATCCTAAATCTAGTATAATATATCCCATATTGAAATCCCCAATGTTATCATTTAGTCTAAATTCCCTACTTGTTCTTCTTCTTGTGTGTAGGTGGTTGATAGTTTTCAATTATGGCTTTTGTTTTGTCTCGCTGCTACATTTTTCAAGGATGTTTTGCAATATTTTGACAGATATTGAAGGATCACTTAACATTTTCATGCATGATTGCAAAAAGTCTTTGATAGTACTTACTTGTTCATTGGGTTGTGTTATGTTGGTATGGTCCAGTGATGGCGACATTTCATATTCTGGAGCTTCCTTTCTCTATTGTGCAATCAACACAACGTTTTCCTTCTTGAATTCTTGTCAGGCTTCTGTAAAAATCTCCTTCTCCTTATGCACGTCGAGCTGCTTCTTGGGGTCAGTGTTCTTCTTTACCCATTTTATTTGTGTTGGTTCCTGTCGAACTGCGTCATTTCTTGTTTTTGTTCCTCCTCGAGTGACTATGTTGATGTTCCATCCGTCATCGCTTGCTTCGGCTGAAATCCACTGAACATTCTGGTTATTTTGATTCCTTTTTTCCTGGATATTTACAAGTAATGTCAGACATTCCTCCATATCGTTGTCTGATGCGTGACAATACATACAAGTCGATGGTGGCAGTGGGAACTCCCGTGCATAATGTCTTGGTTGTTGGCAATTGTGACATGTGACTGGTCCTCTACCATGTCTGAAACCTCCTCTGGCTCATCCTACTCCTCTATACGTTGTGTGATCACCTCACCGCGTGTTATACTATGGTCCCTAATTATACTGTGTGGTATTGTATTGGGGTTGTGTCGGGTGGTACTGTGGCTACGCGTTATTGTATTGTTGTGGCGCAGTATTATACTGCTATTGCATGTTGTTATGTGGGGCTAGGGCTTGAGTGAACTGTGGTGTTGCTTGCCCAGTCATCATTTATGCATGTACCCTATATTCGTCTGATGTTCTTTCCTACATCAGCTCCATAGTTCTGCAATCTTTGTCGTCATGGTTGACTAACTTGCAAAAGGTGCAATATGAGTTCTTTGGGATTGTTTGGTATTTATGCATCATCGTGCAGTGGTAAGGGTCGTGACCCGGTTTCTTGCATATTTTGCACCATAATCCACCCTTTGGTAGTGGGTTTGGCATACCTATCACCATATACTGTGCAAATGTTGGGCATTCATTCTTATGGTGTCCTTTCGTCCTGCAGGTAGTGCACCAAACGGCTTCTCGTTTTTCCTTGTTCTTATTTTGTTTCAGCTGAAATGTTAATTTCTTCATATCCTCCTTCAGTTCTTCGATGGTCGGGTCCGTCTGTTGTTACTGATTCTCTTCCAATTGCAAGGCTGCCTGCAGAGCCTCTGCCTGCGTCTGAAACTTGTGTTGCCGTAATGGATATTTTAAGTGTGGGAGTAGTGAATTGACAAACAGGTGTTGGTGTTGCATATCGGTCATAAGGTATTTTAACTTTCCTTTTAATCGCTTGAATATTTGATCATTCTCCCATATCGATTCTCCTAGTTTCTGTCTTATTTCAATCATCTCATTCATGTATTGATGTTCTGAGATCGACTTCTAGAACTCATTTATCAATAGTTTCTTAATGTCGTCCAGTGTCCTTGTCATTCCGAGAACATTGTTCATGTCTAGACTCATGTACCAGTCTAGTGCTCGGTCTTTAAGCGTAATCGCTAGTTGTGCGATTTTGGTGTCTTCATCAGTGATCTGATTTGCTTCCCAGATCTTTGCGCAAATGAATGGATGCTTCTCAGGGTCTTATGTCACTTCCCCTCATAACTTTGGTAATCTGATAGTAGGATCATGTCCTGCCATTCCAAATACTGATCTACTCCATCCTCCACGCGGTGTAGATACTTGATTAAGGTTGCCTGAACTGGCTCCTCTAGTTGTTTCCCTTTGTGTAGATTTACTCCCTGTTGTCGGACTTCCTCCGAACTTTGGTTGTCTAAACGGTGGTTTTCTCTTTGGTGTATTGGTCACACATGGGTTTATGGGTTCCACACTAACATTAACATTGAAGGGATGGTTGTCTTCTCCTCCTATTCATGGGCCTCTTGTTTTCCTATCATATGCAGCGCACAGGATTTCCTCAATCTGCTCCATAGCCTAGAGATCCTCTACCTCTTCCTCATCGTTGGCCATGTCCTCCCTCTCGGCTACGGCTCTCTTCTTGGTATTCACCTTATATTGGTAGGGTGCTCCGCTATGCGTCATTCCTGATGACGCCAAGATCCACTTGAGTTGGTCATCATCCATCAAGATCAGGTCCAGGAGTTCCTCCTCCTTCTCTATATCTTGCCCTCCTTCCATTCCTCCTCTATCTGTCAGTGATTCCCCCCTTCCCCCATGCGCACGGGGAAGTCTAGTTGTCTGATTCCATTGTCATTACACCTTTGTTATATAGAAGTATCTTGATAGAAGTATATAGTGATCGAATGTGCCTTCCTCTGGCTCCTCATAGGAACTCTTGCTCAGCTGCGTTGTATGACTTTGTTGTGTCTACCGCAAATTATGTGATAAAGCCTGCCACAATACTGTCAAGCCAAAATTCGACTGCACAGGTGAATTTGTTCTTCACCTACTGCAGTTGTTGGATCTGTACTGGAGTCTAATCTAGCTATTGAATCTGGTTCGTCGTGTGGTTATCCTTTAACCTCAATATCCACTCTTGTAGTAGATGCGGAAAATCACAAAAAAAGACTTCGTGTAAATCCGTAAATACGTATTTATCCAGGTATTTACGCGGTGTGATCCTGGGGTTTCTATTGTCTTTCTGTGCAAAATATAGTTCTTTAGTTATCAACCAGGCCTCGATTTATTCTCTCATGGGGTTCCAAGGTCTCAACATCCCCTTCTAACAGCTCATTTCTCTTTTGTTCCGCTCCTTTGGTTCTTATTCATTCCATTTCATCTACTCAGTCCTTTCTTGTTCCTCTTAACACGGCAACGGAACCATTTTTTGGTTATCAATTCCCCTCTCGGGTTATCTGAATCATTGACCCAGGGTTCATGTCATTCGGGGTTCCAACAAAGCCTCTAAAACTATCGGCCCTCCTGGTAAACCAAAAGGAAACACAACACTCGGAAGGCACTGCACAATCTCACCTGAGATAGCTTTAAATGGGTGGTTGTAAGACTTAGGTGTTCACGGCCTAGGACAGAGTAGGGGACAAGGGTTTCTTCATTAATGCCAGATACCATGAGTTGTAAGGGAAACTACTTATTCCTTGGAGTCGCATACGTATATCCCACAATGTAATTTAAGCAAAGTATAACCAGATTCATAACAATGTATTAACTCATTCATCAAGATTAACCCATAATTGTTGAAAGAAATAAGAGACATGCATACATTCAACATATTAAATGAGTATTACTGTGGTTCACCCCCTCCTAGGATACGTCCACAAAGATTTGGCTCTTGGCTCTTTTATTATGGAATTTTTGCATTCCTAGCGCCACACGCTTACAATTCTCCACAAAACTAGGTAAGATCTATGTGAGGCGAACTAGCTCGCACCAGGCTCCACAGCCTACGGTCTAATCCTAAGATCTAGCTTCCCTCATATCTCCTTTGCTCAATGGATTAAAAAATCAGTTCATACAGCTAAAACCATTACATATCTCCTACGCTCATGCGTAGTTACAGTCTCCAAAACTGAACTCGAAAACCTAACTCTCGACTCTCAACTCTTAACAAAAAATATAATATCATTCATCCACACAACAATCAAAACAACAAAAACTACTATATGATACTTTCGTATCTATATTTATACATTTTGGGATCTTCATCCATTTACATAATATTATCAAAACCCTAACCCTTCTTATGTTAGGTCTTTCTCCCATGCGTGTTGTTCTTCCTCCAGTTGTCGCTTTCCTTTGTGCACGCTTTATTGCATGCACGTGTGCTATTATTTTGGCAGTTGCTACTTCAGTTTTCTTCATGCTTTCTTTCCCATGATCATACTTCTTTCCCCTTCGGCTTGGTGCCAACAGGCCCCCAACACTGACATGTGACTTGTCCTGAGTCACCTAATTGCTCTGTGCTTCCTTGATCTCCTTGGTGATCATCTAGAATTGTTCATGCAACTCTGTCTCTTTTGTAAATGCCTGCATGGTTTTCTCCTTGATGGTGTCAACTGTCTGAGCTTCCACTTCCTCGCTCATCAGTCCTATGCATTCTAGTTGAATCTGTGTTGTCTTTTTTCTAGACTCTTCTACCTGTGCAAGTACTTCTTCTACCCGTTCCTGCAACAGTTTTATTTGAGCCTAATGCTCATGTTTCTGTGTTTGCGCAGTGATAACTTCTACCTGTATCTTCTTCAACTCTTGCGTTCCCTTGACTTGTTATAGAATTGGTATGGTCTTATGTCGCTTCTTAATTTCTTGGATCGTTGCATTGATCCTCTCCTCCTCCTTATCCCGGTGTTGGACTCGTGGATCCTCTTCCAGCCTTGTCCAAAGTTGCACTGCTTTATCCAGCAAGTCGGTTGTCGTGCTGACCTGTTTTCCTAGCTCCTTCAGTTGCATTTCTACTTCTAGCTTTCGTTGCTCCTTCACTGCTGGTGGAGTTGTCGGTGTAATCTATATAAGGAGAGTCTCGATCTCCTTCTGATACTGATCAATTGTCTATGCAATCTGGTCGATATTTTTTGCGGTTGGGAGTTCATTTCCTTGCGCAGTAGCTGGGAGTTTCCCAAAAAATTCTTCCACTCTGCATTCCAGCTCGTTTCTGCGTTCTTTCTCCTCTTGAGTTTCAAATTTGGCCTGTGCATAAACTGTTTCCAGCGCTTCCCTCTTCTTTGTTGCTTGTTGTAGTTCGACTAAATTTTTATGTGCTCACGATTGCATCTCGTGGTTGACAGTAACCTATAGTTTGTATAATGATTTTGATGGAATCTGTGTCAGGACCAATTGCATATGATCCAAATCCTTCAGTGGTGTTTGTCCCACAATTTCATCCATTCTCAACATGCTAGGCTTTATATAGACCGTGGAATGTGCATGTGGTATCGGAAGAACTGGGTCGCGCTCTTCTACCTCCACCCTTTCTGTGGTATGTGTTGTCGATGGCTCTATGCCTCTACTACTACTCGTGATCTGTGCTTCCCCTAATTTCTTAAGGAGTTGTCCCATTTTTGTCAGTTCCTTCTGTAGTTTATCCCTATGGTGCACAGCATGATCGAAATATTCTGCGAGGCAATCTTGGACCATCCTGGCAATCATCTCTCCATCATCCTTTGTGATTGTGTAGTCTGGTGGTGTTCATTGTGCCTTTATTTTCTTGTGTGCACCTACGTCCTGTACCGCTGGTCTCTTAGTTCCCCCTGGTTCCTATGTGATGGGGTTCGATGCAGTTTCCTATGCTCCCTCAGCCAGTTTCATATGTCCCTTGGTCAGCTGGGTGGTTTTTATCCTCCCCTTCTGGGTCCTTGGATGATCTGAGTCGTCGTCTTCCTGAGTCGACTTGGTTTGTCCCGTTCTTCATTTCTTGGGTACTAGGATTTGTGGAGGCTAAGTTTTTGCCTGCACAGCCCCTCCTTCTGTTGTTTGTCCCGGTACTTCTCTGGGTATTGTTGGAATCCTCCATTCGCCAGGCCATTCATTGATGACCATGTAGATATCTCCCTCGGGGATGCAGTAGTGCATATGTAGCCATTGTTTATCTGGATCTCGCCTTGGTTGTATCCACATGGATTTTTGCCTAGCCCATAAATTGGTGATGCCCCCATATCGTGCGACAGCCTCTTGTGTTATTCTCCATGCTCGGCTGATTGCTTCCTACATCTCCCATAGGTAAGCTTCAAATACAATTCCATTCCCCTTCTTATGCTTAGCTAGTGGTGCAGATCTTAGGACACAATATCTTGCTCATCCTGGTTGTGGTGTGGTACCAAAGACGGTGTATTATGGTTCTCCCCATCCCATGAAAGCTATGAGAGTGATCAGCCATGAGTAATGAAATTATGTACCCGCATCCTACGCGTCTTTACAATCCCTTGGAACAAGTTTGATAGGTATGGTGCCCAGCTCATGGAGGTTCCTTCTGTGCACTGAGATGCAACAAAAATGACTCATGTCGGTACTTCATATTTATGGCATTTTCTTAGCAGTTTGCAGGCTAAGATATTTGCGCCCAATTTTGTCGCGGCATTGTTGATCTATTTGATTATAATGCCTCTAGTTCCCCTACCAGTGCCATATTTCTTCTTCATCTCTTCTGCCAATGTTTTTTCCTTGGACTTATCATCCAGAATTAGTGTGGGATCCATACCCCCAGTGGTTAAGCCTGTTATCTACGTGATAAGTTTGACAGTTATGGGGACGGGTTTGTCCAGCCATATATCCCCTCCATGTGTAACTGATAACAGTTTCTTGACACATGTCATCGCATATTGGCCTCTGCCAAAGTGTGGTATCTTCAGCAATCCTAGAATTCTTGTTCTGTCCAGTCCAGCTGCCCACTGGTGTGGCTGAGTGATGGTTTCTATGAGTTGGTTCACGACTATTTTGTGCATAAAGACATGTGGTGCAAGCTCTAGATATTTGGTTTCATCTGCTATGTCATGGTAGGAATACTTGAGCTTCCCGACGTGACCTAATAGCTATGGGTCCACCCGTACTCCCTCTAGTACGCGAGGTAGCACAATCTCTGCAATCGATTTCTTTCGAGGTGAGCTCGGTATATGAATTTGGTCCTCCTAATGCAATGGTTGGCTCGAGATTCTAGTAGCTTTTGGTTTCTCCTTCACCATCCATTCTTCCCAATCTGTGGCCATTTCAACAGTCATCTCAGCCGAAAAAAAATCTGGGATGGGTATTTGTGGAACATCTGGTTGCACTTCTACTTCTAGGTTTTTTGTGCTTCTGTTATCTCCTACGGCTGCTTTGGCATTTTCTAGTGGTATTTCCTGGTGGGTTTCTTCTTCTTTTTTGTGAGGCTCATGCACCGCTGCTAGTGTATCATGTTCCATGGCCTATGTTTGTGGTTGTGGAACCTCCTTTAGTATTTGTGTGGACTCTGCTGGGATTTCCTCTGGTGACGGGATTTCGTCAATATTGACGATCTCTGGTACTGTTCATTTTCTTCTAGTGGTCCTCGCGACCTCGTCTAAACCATGGTTGATATGGTTGTTTGGCCTAGTTCTGCGAGCTTCGGTGGTGCCATAATGGTGTTTGTTGAACGTTTGTTGAGTTCGAATGGCTTCGGTGAGATCTGTGGTTTCACTCTATTCATTCTTGATGTTGTTGCTCTTTTTTTGTTCTCCTTCCACAAATAGACTAACTGCTCTTATGCTCGTGTGTTGTATGGTCTCGTCAAGAAGCTAATCAAGTATGCTTCCTCCATCATGCGATTAATGCACCATAAATGTGGGTTCAATACATCCACGACGGTTTCGTACTTGCAATTATGCCTCCTCTACCATCTCTAGTTGGCACACTTAATGTGACATCCCATCTGTCCTTTCCTTTCTTTAACTCTGCCTCATGTTGTCCTGTTAGCCTGCTTTTGTCGTCTTTCCTTTTCCCTCTTATTTCCTTTTTTGATATGGTTGTTATCGTTTCCCTCGTTTTTCTTTTTTCTTTTTTTTTTAACTACACGGTGGGTGGTCGACAATCCTTGTATAGCTTCAGTCAGCTACCATTGATCATTCCTATGAGGCCTGCGCCTGCTAGATCTCTTAATTGTACATCTCCTCCATTCATGACAGATTTTACCTCGTATGGTCCTAGCCAATGCATTATGAGCTTTCTTGGATGATGCAATGATTTACTGTCATAGAGTAATACTAGATCTCCTTCCTTGAACGTCTTCCTCTTGATCTGGCGGTCGTGCCAAGCTTTGTCTCTCTTTTTGTACTTGTTAGTGGAATCCTTCCAATATTCGGTCTTCCTCCATCAACAGTAATTGATTCAATCTTTCCTGTACTGCGCTCATTCTATCATTTGTGTAATAGCTGCTACATGTAGGCTAGGTATTAAGAATTCTAAGGGAACTACTGCTTCTTGACCATAGACTAGTTTAAATGGTGTGTGGCCAGTTAGATTTTTGAATGTGGTTCTATACGCCCATAGTACTGTTGGTACCTTGAGATCTCAATCATCCATGTTGACGTTACATATCTTTTGCAAGGCGTTCTCTAGAATTTTGTTGAAGGCTTCTACCATGCCATTTGCCTATGGATGATGCGGTGTGATTTTTTGGTGATGAACTTCAAACTCTTCCAGCATCGCTTGGATGGTGTTGTTTATGAAGTGCGTTCCTTGGTCGCTCATCAAAATTCTTGGGCACCCAAATATAGTAATTACATGTTCAAACCGAAAGTGTGTAGTTGTCTCTGCGCTGCAATCTTTTACTGGTGTGGATTCCGCCCATATTGTTAGGTATTCCATCGCGGTGATAATATATCTCACCACCGTTATTTTGGTTGGTGGGTTAATGGGTCCCACAAAGTCTATCGCCCATTTTTCGAATGCCTAAAGTGTCACTTGTGGTGGTAGTGGCATATCGTCCCTTCTGTTGGGCTTGCCTACCCTTTGATAGACATCACATTTCTGATAGTATTCTTTCGAGTCTTTGTGGATCATTGTCCACCATAATCCTACACGTAGTACCTTCTGTGTGGTAGCTTTTGGCCTCCTTCTATTCCCTCGTGGGATTCTGCTAAAATTCTTGGTTGTTTGTGGTTTAGTACGTATCTTCGTAAGATGTTATCTGCGCCCATCTTGTATAGATGTCCTAAGATCAATTGATAGTCGGTTGCATGGACTACCAGGTTCTTCTTCTGTGCGGTGGTATATTATTGTGGCGCAATACCTGTGCTCAAGTATTGGATGATCTCTGCGAAGTAATCGTCAGCAATATGTACTGAGAATAGTTGTGCATCTGGAAATTTGTCTTCTAAATTCTTTGATTCCTCTCCATTTGTGACCCTCGATAGGTGGTTCGGTCCTGCATTCAGTTTTCCTGGTTTAATTGTTACCTCAAAGTCAAATTCTTGGAATAGAAATAACCATCGACAGATTCTCCCCCCCAACACTGGCTTGTTGACTAGGTATTTCATGGCTGAGTGATCTGTAAACATCTTAAAGTGTTTTCCTAATAGGTAATGTCTGTATTTTTGTAGTGCATAAAACATAGCTAGGCCTTCTCTTTCTGTCATGTTATAATTATGTTCTGAATCTGATAATTTTCTGCTTGCGAATGCTATCGGGTGATCCAAGTCTCCTACTCCCGGTTGTGCCAAGATAGCTCCAAGTGTTATCATTGATGCATCTAGATGTACATGGAATGTCTTCTCCCAATCTGGAAATACCAATATTGGTGTGGATACCATATTTTCCTTCAGGGTATCCAGACTGTGTTGGCACTCGTCATTCCATTGATACTTTGTATCCTTCCTTAACAGTTTTTCCATTGGCGTTGTAATCTGGGCGTAGCCTTTGATGAATTTCCTGTAATATGCCATATGTCCTAGTGTTTCTCTTAGTTGGCGGATTGTTTTTGGTGCTGGTAGATTAACAATGACTGTGATTTTGGTCGGATCCACTAGCAAGCCCTGTTTGCATACTATGTGTCCCAATAGTATGCCAAATGGTGTTCCAAATATGAATTTCTCGATATTCAATGATATCTGACACTGCCTGCATCGTTCTAGCATCATTTGTAAAACTTCCACATGGTTTTTCAACAGGCTATAGACCGTCCAATCATCCAGGTATACTTCGAGAAATTAGTGGAAGAATTCCTTAAATGTTGTGATGACCACTCTAGAAAATATCGCAGGTGCATTCTTTAGTCTAAACAGCATGAATGTATACTGATAAGATACCCATTCTGTCGTGTACATGGTATTGTGTCTATCCTCCTATGCTATCTTAATTTGATGATATCCTGAGAATCCATCGGTGAATGAGTAGGCTTCATGGCATCCTACGTTCTCGAGTACTTCATCCGTGAACGATGTGGGGAATGGGTCATGTAGGCATGCATCATTCAACTTCCTCAAGTCGATGCATATTTTGATCTCTCTTCCCTGTTTCTTGTCCTGTACTACCATCGGGCTTATCCATTCTGATTCTTTGACTGGTTCGATGATGCCGGCCTCAAGCATCCTATCGATCTCATCTTTAACTTTCTGTTTATATATGGGATTAAATCTATATGGTCATTGTTTAATGGGTCTCATATCAGGTCTGAGTGGTATATTCATTTCTCCTAATTCTCCGGCTATGCCTTTCATCTCTGTAAAGGTTGTGGGAAAAAGGTCGTTGTATTCGCGCAACAATTCTGTGATAATTTATAGTGTCTGTTCATCCCAGTAATCTCCAATGCTGACCATTTTGGGATGCTCGGCGGTCCCTATGTTAAACTTCTTTATCTTGATTGGCACAGAGATGACCTCTGACTCTAAGGGTGGTCCTTCCACATCTCTCTTGCCTTCAACTTCTTCGATCGGAATATCGTGTGGATCATCTTCCTCCGTTGCTTCCTCCTGTATGTGGTAACATGACAGTAGATCCTTAACTATCTGCTTATTTCTCTATTGTACCTCTGTGATAGATTCCACTTCCGTTTATTCGATGAATATGATGTTTCTGATCCATTTCAGGGTCTTGCCATGTTGGGGTTCTCATGCTCAAATGAGAAAGTGATTGTAAAGTTCTATTGGAGTGTCGCCCATGTCTTGGTTTCTTTATGCATTTCCTCGTCTATATACCAATTCCCTGGTATGCCCTCTAAAGTATGAATGAAGTGGTGAGACCATTCCTCCGGTGGCATCATTTTCCACATCGTTTTACACTCCTCCAAGTGTTCTGCTGGTGTGCCTAGTCCATCATATTTCTATTCTTTATTACCTGTCAGTTCTACGGCGAACCTTATGCACAGTAATCACTTACATTGGTACCAATCTGTGATAGTTTCTTTGTGTGCACCCCACCATCTTGTGGGTGTATCCTTTAATGCTAAATCCAGTGCTAGCAATCTCTGGTTTTATAATACTTCATCTTCATATTGTGTCAAGAAAGTTTCCAAATCATTTAGCCCGTAAAAACTGGGTGGTTCTCTGATTTCTGTGCCAATCCACCGTACTGCGTGGTCTATTCTGGCACACCTTCTCGTGGATACTTCGTGTAGTCTTTGCTGCCAATTTTCTAACCCGGTGTCTGAGTCTATTTTACATGAAGTAATGCTCCACCAACTGAGTACCCCATCTGAAGTTGGGTTTATGTAGTCTGCATCACATGCAGTTTTTCTGTACAACTGGTCGATCTCTTCTAAATCCATACAAGTGGGTTCTACGAACCTCTCACCTTCTGATGGGTTGAGAGGGGCTATGACCCTGTAGTCCCCCAACTCAAATGTCATGTTTTTGGTTTTTAAGTTGATTATGGCATGGTTATCGAACGCCCAATCTAGACCAAGTAGCGTCGGGTAAGGTGTGGTGTCGTCTACTATTTTGATGACTTCAAATTCTGCCTTAGTGCACACACCATCCAGATCTACCGTCACTCCTTTCAGTCTACCTATTGGTAGGACTCTATGTTGGTTTTCTAGATTTAATTGAACAGTTGAGTATCCCAGTGTAGGTTCTCCCATGGATTTACATGTAGATTTTGGTAGTACATTCACTTCGGATCCTAAATCTAGTATAATATCTCCCATATTGAAATCCCTAATGTTAGCCTTTAGTCCAAATTCCCTACTTGTTCTTCTTCTTGTGTGTAGGTGATTGACAGTTTTCAATTATGGCTTTTGTTCTATCTCGATGCTCCATTTTTCTAGGATGTTTTGCAATATTCTAACAGATATTAAAGGATCACTTGACATTTTCATGCATGATTGCAAAAATTCTTTGATAGTACTTACTTGTTCATTGGATTGTATTATGTTGGTATGGTCCAGTGATGGAGGCATTTCATATTCTGGAGCTTCCTTGCTCTACTGTGCAGTCGACGCAACGTTCTCCTTCTAGAATTCTTGTTGATATTTTGTAAAAATATCCTTCTCCTTATGCGCGTCAAATTGCTTCTTGGGGTCAGTGTTCTTCTTTACCCATTGGTTTTGCGTTGGTTCTTGTCGAACTGTGTCATTTCCTGTTTTCGTTCCTCCTCGAGTGACTATGTTGATGTTTGTTGTCCCTTGACCAATTTTTGAGGAACACTTGGTGATATTTGACCATTTTTGGGACTTCGACAGCCTGTCGAAGATGGAGCGTCAGACGAAGCAGAGATGTTGAACAATGTAATGGGAAAGGGATGTCGACCCATGGATTCACCCATGCTTAGGCCCACTTTTGTATGTATAAATATATGTCTAGGCGAAGTAAGTAAGAGGACAGTAGCCTATCTATGTGATGTAAGCTAAGTGCTATTAGTGCTATGTGCATGACTATAGAAGGGTTACAGAGCTAAGTGCAAGTTATTATAGATATTATAGAAGGCTTTGTGCTACAACGCAAGGAAGAAGGATCTAGCAAGCTGTGCAGATCTTATGTCCTGTGCACAGAAGGGTTTTTGGTGACTGTGTGTTGTAACCAATTGAATACATTAATAAAGAAGAAGAGTTGATGGACGTATCCCCAGGGTGGGGGTGAACCACGTACATGTTGTGTTGCTCTACTTTGTGCGATGCATCGATGTGTTTCTATGGGATGAATGTTAGATGGACCTGATGTTTCTTTGTTCCTAACCATGTGAATGAATGCTAGATATGACCTATATGGATGTGCTTAGTGCTTGAATATGCTAGATCTAATGTGTTCCTTTTATGTTAAGCGTTATTAGATGATGGATCTGATTCCATACTGTGATACTCTGTAATTAGGGTATGTTTGTGTTGTTCCTAAGAACTGAATATTGATGAAGATTAATTGCTAAGTGCTCTGTTAAGTGTTAGAATCATAGATCTATGTCCCATCTAAGGTTGCATACATCTAAGTCCTGCAATCACCCCTTCCTCTACCTCAAGTGAGACTTCATTTGCTTCGTAGGTGTTGCCAAAAGGGTCGATAGTTAGGGTTTTGTTGGTGCAATGTTGTAGCATTGAACACTAAGTCTGCCCCTGTGTGCCAACAATGTTCCATCTGTCATCCCTTGCTTCAGCTGAAATCCACTGAAAATTCTAGTTATTTTGATTCCTTTTTTCCTAGATCTTTACAATTAATGTAGGGCATTCCTCTGTATCATGGTCCAATGCGCGACAATACATACATGTCACTGGTGGCAGTGGGCACTCCCATGCATAATGTCCTGGTTGTTGGAAATTGTGACATGTGACTGGTCCTCTACCATGTCTGAAACCTCCTCTGGCTCGTCTTGCTCCCCTATACATTGCGCGATCACCTTGCGGCATGTTATATTGTGGTCCCTAATTATACTGCGTGGTATTGTAATGGGGTTGTGTCGGGTGGTACTGTGGTTGCGCGTCATTGTACGGATACGATGCAGTATTATACTTTTGTTGCACGGTGTTATATGGGGTTGGGGCTTGAGTGAATTGTGGTGCTTCTTGCCCAGTCATCATTTCTGCCTATACCCTGTATGTGTCTGATGTTCTTTGCTGCATCAGCTCCATAGTTCTGCAATCTTTGTTGTCATGGCCGACTAACTTGCAAAAGGTTAAATATGAGTTCTTTGGGACTATTTGGTATTTCTGCATCATCGTGCAGTGGTAAGGGTCGTGACCCAGTTTCTTGCATATTTCACACCATAATCTTCCCTGTGGTAGTGGGTTTGGCATATCTGTCACCATATACTATGTGAATGTTGGGCATTCATTCTTATGGTGTCCTTTTGTCCTGCAAGTAGTGCACCAAACGGCTTCTCGTTTGTCCTTGTTCTTATTCTGGTTCAGCTAAAATGTTAAGTTCTTCAGATCCTCCTTCAGTTATTCGATAGCTGGGTCTGTCTGCTGGTACTGATTCTCTTCCAATTGCAAGGCTGCCTGCAGAGCCTCTGCCTTCATCTGAAACTTATGTTGTCGTAATGGATATTTTAAGTGTGGGAGTAGTGAGTTGAAAAACAGGTGTCGGTGTTGCATATCGTTCATAAGGTATTTTAACTTTCCTTTTAATCACTTGAATCTTTTATCAATCTACCATATTGATTCTCCTGGTTTCTATCTTATTTCAATCATCTCATTCATGTATTGATCTTCTGAGCTCAGCTTATGTAACTCATTTATCAATATTTTCTTAATGTCGTCTAGTGTCCTTGTCATTCTGGGAACATTGTTCGTGTCTAGACTCATGTACCAGTCTATTACTCGGTCTCTTAGCGTAATCGCTAGCTGCGTGAGTTTGGTGTCTTCATCAGTGATCTTCTTTGCTTCCCAGATCTTTGCACAAATGAATGGATTCTTCTCAGGGTCTTCTAGTAGGATCGTGTCCTGCCATTCCAAATACTAAGCTACTCCCTCCTCTGTGTAGTGTAGATACTTGACTAAGGTTGCCTAAACTAGCTCCTCCAGTTGTTTTCCTTTGTGTATATGTACTTCCTATTGTCGGACTTCCTCCGAACTTTGGTTGTTTAAATGGTGGTGTCCTCTTTGGTGTATTGGTCACACATGGGTTTATGGGTTCCACACTAACATTAAAATTGAAGGGATGGCTATCTTCCCCTCCTGTTCTTGGGCCTCTTATTTTCCTCTCATATGTGGTGCGCAAGATTTCCTCAATCTGCTCCACAGCCCAGAGATCCTCTACCTCTTCCTCATCGTTGTCCAAGCCCTCCCTCTCGGCTATGCCTCTCTTCTTGGTATTCACCTTATATTGGTAGGGTGCTCCTCTAAGCATCGTTCCTGATGACTCCAAGATCCACTTGAGTTGGTCTTCATCTATCAATATTGGGTCCAAGGGTTCCTCCTTCTTCTCTGTATCCTGCCCTCCTTCCATTCCCCCTCTCTCTATCAGTGCTTCCCCCCTTCTGTTAAGCCCTAATATTGGCTCATTACCCCTTAATTGGGGCATATTAGATTAGTAATGTTATTTCTTGGGGCATATTAGATTAGTAATGTTATTTTATTTATGTTGGCTTTAGGCCATTAGTTGTAATTATGCCTTCTAGTCTCCTATATATACCAAGGAGACATTTTCATTTTGAAGCATCTTGTACTTGAACATTTAAGTGGGGTAAAAGGAGGTTGCCCCCTCAAAGAGGCTTATTATCTAAAATTATCTCTTTTTCAAGGCGTTGATTATTTTTCCTGAGGTTTTTCTATGCTATATTGATGTTTGGTTCTTAACATATGGTATCAGAGCTCAAGGTCTTGGGGTTTCGCTGCTACATTGGAGACACCGTGGAATTTTTGCTATAAATTTTTTTCTACAACGTTTCAGAAGGAACAACTTGGAGGATATTTAGTAGACGGATCAAGGTACGTTGGGTTCAAAATTCAGCTCCTGAGGCCTTATAATTTCCGAGATACAGCATGTACAAGATAGGGTTCTAGAATCATCTTGAAATGAGTCATTGCGGAAGTTTCACTATAAAAACTTTTCTGTAACGTTTCAGACCATGAACTCTGGAGAAAATTTACAGAAATTAGTAGTGTAGCTGTGGTAAAAATTTCAGCTTCTAGGTCATCTTAAATTTGTAGATACACCATGTGTAAGATAGGGTATCTGACTAGTCCTATTGACTAGTCTCAAGAAGGTGTTCCAGGTAAAACAATCATAAATTCTTCCTAGAATATCCAAATTACATGGGACTGGTTGCATTGGATCGTGGACAGACTGTAGTATTTTGGGTGCGAGTTTCAGAATTCTATATCAATTATTTTGTGCGGGGCACACTATACAAGTGAGATCTCCTGGAAAGGCCAAAAATCGACAAGTTGTGGGGAAGTTACCATAAATTCCACTTGGCACATCCAATTTTGATCAAACATGTGGCATTGCAGAGAAGAAATATCAGAGAAATACATAAGGGAAATTTTTATACCCATAAGGGCCAAAAATTGGGAGATGCGGCAGAAGAAATATTGTCTAGCAGAACCACCTCAAAATCAAGGTTCAAAAGTGATACTTGGCCAACATGCCACCCAAAAAGGGAACTTCTACACCAAATAAGCCTCCAGAAAATCCTACTTGGACTCTTGAT
>SNQJ01S0094515.1:0-23999 GCA_010110895.2 Picea sitchensis | reverse complement strand
AGTTGCCACCGCATTCATGGAGACAGTTCAAAAGCTACATGGCAGCCCAAAGATTATTGTAAGTGACAGAGATCCCATATTCACTGGACATTTTTGGACAGAATTATTTTCTTGTTTGGGTACTCAATTGGGTTCCTCCTCCTTCTTCTCTGTATCCTGCCCTCCTTCCATTCCCCCTCTCTCTATCAGTGCTTCCCCCCTTCCCCCATGCACACAGGGAAGTCTAGTTGTCTAATTCCATTGTCATTTCACCTTTGTTATATAGCAGTATCTTGATATAAGTATATAGTGATCAAATGTACCTTCCTCTAGGTCCTTGTAGAAACTCTTGCTCAGCTGCGTTGTATGACTTTGTTGTGTCTACCACAAATTCTGTGATAAATCCTGCCACAATACTGTCAAGCCAAAAGTCGATTGTGCGGGTGAATTTGTTATTCACCTACTGTAGCTAGTGGATCTGTACTAGAGTCTAATCTAGTTGTCGAATCCGGTTCGTCGTGTGGTTATCCTTTAACCTTAAGATCCACTCCTGTAGTAGATGCAGAAAATCACAAAAAAAGACTTTGTGTAAATCCGTAAATACGTATTTATCCAGGTATTTACACGATGTGATCCTGGGGTTTCTATTGTCTTTTTGTAAAAACTCTAGCTCTTTAGTTCTCAACCAGGCCTCGATTTCTTCTCTCGTGGGGTTCCAAGGTCTCAACATCCCCTTCTAATGGCTCATTGCTCTTATGTTCCGCTCCTTCGGTTCTTATTCATTCCATCTCATTGCTCTTCTGTTCTGCTCCTTCGGTTATCAATTCCCTTCTCGGGTTATCTGAATCATTGACCCAGCGTTCATGTCATTTGGGGTTCCAACAAAGCCTCTAAAACTATTGGCCCTCCTGGTAAACCAGAAGGCAACACAACACTTGGAAGGCGTTGCGCAGTCTCACCCAAGATAGCTTTAAATGGGTGGTTGTAAGACTCAGGTATTCACAGCCTAGGATAGAGTAGGGGACAGGGGTTTCTTGATTAACTCCAAATACCGTGAGTTGTAAGGGAAACTACTTATTCCTTGGAGTCGCATACGTATATCCCACAGTGTAATTTAAGAAAAGTATAACCAGATTCATAACAATGTATTAACTCATTCATCAAGCTTAACCCATAATTGTTGAAAGAAAGAAGAGACGTGCATACATTCAACATATTAAACAAGTATTACTATGGTTCACCCCCTCCTGGGCTACGTCCACAAAGATTTGGCTCTTGTCTCTTTTATTATGGAAGTTTTGCATTCATGGCGCCACGCACTTACAATTCTCCACAAAATTGGGTAAGATCTATGTGAGGTGAACTAGATCGCACCAGGCTCCACAGCCTGTGGTATAATCCTCATATCTACCTTCCCTCGTATTTCCTTTTCTCAACATCTTACAAAATTGGTTCATACATCTAAAACCATTACATATCGCCTATGTTCATGCGTAGTTACAGTCTCCAAAGCTGAACTAAAAAACCTAACTCTCGACTCTCGACTCTCAACAACAAATACAATATCATTCATCCACACAATAATCAAAACAACAACTACTACTATATGATACTTTCATATCTATATTTATACATTTTGGGCTCTTCAACTATTTACAGAATATTATCAAAACCCTAACCCTTCTTACGTTAGGTCTTTCTCCCATGCATGTTGTTCTTCCTCCAGTTGTCGCTTTCCTTTGTGCACGCTTTCTTGCATGCGTGTGTGTTGTTCTTTTGCCAGTTGTTTCTTCAATTTTCTACACGCTTTCTTTCCCATGATCATTCTTCTTTCCCCTTCGGCCTGGTGCCAACATTGGCTAGGAAACAGAGTCAATGAAACATAGGCAGAAGCCCAAGCAAAGGCAAGGGAGTTGCCAATAATAAGGCACAGAAATCCAAAGGCGAGACTGAGAAGCCACATAGTCACTCAGAAAGAGGAGGAAGTTCTCAAGGAAGACAGGGTGGTGGAAGAAGTTCTTCAAGAGGAAGAGGAAGAAGTAGAGGAGGAGAAGTAAGGTGTTATGTCTATGGAAAGACATGACACGTGTCTTGGGAATGTCCCGAGAGAAAGAAATAAGGAAGAGGTGAATCTCACATTTTGGAAGCACAGAAAAGGAATGTTGAAGCCGAAGGTGCAGAGGATGGAACATCCCTGATGTTGAGAAAGGTTCTCTTAAAACTGGAGCCAGAAATTGAAAATCCAGTGCAGAGGAATAGTCTATTTAGGACAGCTTGCAAGACTAAAGACAAAGTATGCAAGGTGATAATTGAAAGTGGAAGCACTGATAACTTAGTATCCACATAGATGGTGGAGAAATTGGAGTTGGAGACAACTGCACATCCAAATCCATATAAAGTCTCATGGTTGCAGAAAGGACACCAAGTAATGGTCACTAAACAATGCCTCGTTGAATTTAAGATAGGAGGATATAGAGATGAAACTTTGTGTGTTGTGATTCCCATGGATGTATGTCATGTTTTGTTTGGAAGACCATGAAAAGTTTGACAGAAATTTCATTCATGATGGGAGAAAAAATACTTACACCTTGGAGAAGAATGGTAGGACACACATGTTGCTACAAATAGAGGAGAAAAAATTAAAAGAAGAAGCCAGCACAAGCCTACTTCTCATGAGTGGGAAGGAACTCCTGAGAGAAGTCAAGAAGTAATAGGAGATGCATTTTTTGTGGTGAGGAAACCTAGAGTTGTCCTTCCAGGTACTTCGATGGATGATTTTCCTAGAGAATTTCGGGAGCTATTGGATAATTTTGTTGACATAGTAGTGGATGATTTTCCTAACTCTTTTCCACCCATCAGAATTAGCATCCATCATATTGATTTGATACCTCGAGCAAGTCTTCCAAACAAAGCATCATATAGATTGACACCTCAAGAGAATGAAGAGGTAAAGAACCAAGTCCGGGAATTGTTAGACGAGGGTTTGGTCAGAGAAATCTTGAGTCCATGCGCAGAACCAACTCTATTGAGTCCAAAGAAGGATGTAGGATAGGGAATGTGTACAGACTCAAGAGCCATAAACAAGATCACCATTAGGTATAGATTTCATTTGCTAAGAATGGATGACTTAATGGATTGTTTAAGTGGAGAAAATTTATTTTCTAAGATAGATTTGAAAAGTGGATATCACCAGATAAGGATGAAAGAAGGTGATGAGTGGAAAACAACCTTTAAGCAAATGAAGGGTTGTATGAGTGGCTTGTTATTCCATTTGGCTTAACAAATGCCCCAAGTACTTTTATGAGGTTGATGAATGAAATACTAAAATATCTCATTGGCAAGTTTGTGGTTGTATATATGGATGATATATTGGTCTTTAGCAAGACTAAAGAGGAGAATTTGAGACATCTGACATTAGTGATGAGGACACTACAGCAGGAGAAGTTGTTGATAAACCTAAAGAAGTCCTCTTTTGTGAAGATAGAACTCATTTACTTGGGTTTTTTAATCTCTTCAAATGAATTGAAGATGGATCCAGAGAAGGTGAAAGCAATAAAAGAATGGCCATCACCAAGGAGTATGTTTGAAGTAAGAAGATTCCATGGATTAGCAAGTTTCTATAGGAATTTCATCAAAAAGATCACTGGAATTTTTGCACCAATGATGGATACAGTGAAGAAGAGGCACAAGTATTTTAAATGGACAGAGGAGGCTGAGAGGAGATTCAATATATTGAAGGAGAATATAACAGAATGACCAATTATGGTCTTGCCAAATTTCTGGAAGACATTTCAAGTGAGATGTGATGCAAGTGGAGTTGCAATTGGAGCAGTCTTGAGCTGGGATAATGAACCAGTTGCATATTTCAGTGAGAAGTTGAATGAAACTAAGAGAAAGTACTCCACATATGATAAAGAATTTTATTCTATAATTCAAGCCTTGAAGAAATGGAGGCACTACCTTATTCCAAAGGAATTTGTCTTGTATAACGATAACCAGGCTTTACAATTCATAACCAAACAAGAAAAATTGAATCAGAGGCATGTAAAGTGGATTGAGTTTATGCAGAATTTTAATTTTGTTATAAAACATATTTCTGGTAATGCTAACAAAGTTGTTGATGCATTGAGCAGGAGATGTTTGATTCTACAGGAGTTTCAGGTGAAGACATTAGGGTTTTTACACCTTAAGGAAATGTACAGTGATGATCTAGAATTCAAGGAAGCATACGAAGCATGTGCAAATCATGTGTTGAGAGACAGGAGCCAATGGACAAAGTATATGATTCAAGAGGGATTTTTGTTCAAGGGAAATCAGTTGTGCATACCAAAATTCTCAATGTGGGATAAACTTTTGAAGGAAAAACATAGTGGAGGATTGGTTGAACATTTCAGCCATGATAAAACATTTGAACAGTTGAGCAGTGCATATTGTTGACTAGGTATGAGAACAGAAGTGATAAAGTTTGTAAACAGATGTAGAATCTTCCAACATGCAAAAGGTAAGAGACAAAACATTGGATTGTATCAACCATTTCCAATACCAAAGAGGCCTTGGGATGCAATAAGCATGGATTTTGTGTTGGGACTGCCAATAACACAAAGCGGATGTGATTCCATATTTGTGGTGGTGGATAGATTTTCAAATATGGCACACTTTATCCCATTCCAGAAGACTAGTGATGCAACACATGTTGCAAATTTATTTTTCAATAAAGTTGTCCGACTTCATGGATTACCCAAAAGTATCATCTCAGACAGAGATACCAAATTCGTTGGTCATTTCTGGAGAACATTGTGGAAGAAGTTGGGGATAGATTTGTCCTTCATCTTAGCTTATCACCCTCAGATAGATGGACAGGCCGAGGTGGTGAACAGAAGTTTGGGAAATATTGGCCCTCGACCAAGTTTTGGGGAAATTCTAGTCATTTTTTGGCCCACTTTTGGACTTTGACACGATGGTCGAAGGAGCCCCCGGGCGGAGCTGAGATTGTGGATATCACTTATTTTTCAGGCTATGTGGACACAGTAAAGGGCCCTCTAGGGTTTTGTAATGGGTTTTGGGATGTCAGACCATGGGTTCCCCATGTTTAGGCCTTATTGTAAGGGTTTGTAAACTATAAATAAGAGGAATGTATTGTAGAAGTGATAGCTCAAGTATATCACTAATGCTTTGTGCAAAGGGGGTGTATATGATCGAGGCTTAGTGCTCGAATGTGATTTTGTGGAAGGTGTTTGGTGCTTGTAATTATCTATGCGCAGATCTAGTACTTAGTGTAAAGAAGGAGAATCTGGTGCTTAGTGCGCAGATCTCATGTCTTGTGTAGAGTTCGACTCTGTGGCTTAGTGCACAGATCTGACGAGATGTAATATTTTGGTGAATAATAAAGAGGCGAAGCAGTTGGTGAACGTAGCCCCACATTGGGGTGAACCACGTATATCTGGTGTCTCATGGTTTTCTTTGTGTTGTGTTATTTCTGTTATAAATATGCTTAGTGCCTCGATTATAATGTGTAATAGATAGATCTTTTGTTGTTTAATACTTTGTTGTGTTAAGGAGTAAATGAATGCTATATTTAACTTATCATGCTAAGTGTTAAGTGCTCAGGGTATATTGTCACTTGTTGTTACTGCAACTGATCTATATTTGATTATGTTATGTGATGTTAATAAGGTTAATAAACTAATGCATCTCACTTCCTAAGTGTTAACAAAATATCATGCGAAGTGTTATTATCACAGATCTGTGTCCCAGCTTGGTTACAGACACCTGCGTCCTATAACCCCCCCTACTTCTACCTCGGGTGAGACTTTGCATGCTTCGCAGGTGTTGCCAAAAGGGATGGTAGTCAGGGTTTTGTTCCTGCGTTTCTAAGCGTTGAACCCTAGGTCTGCCCCTGTGCCAACAAATGGTTCCATTGCCGGGACCTGGAACTATTGTTGTTGGGAACTGAAGTAAATAAAAAGAGAAGCTTTGTCCATATATCTACTGCTGAAGTGTGCAGTACTCTACTTGAATTGTGAAGCTTTGTTCCAAGAAGGTAAGATGATCTAGAGAAAATGGGTAAGATCCTAATAGAAGCAATATTTGTGCTTTGGTAAGAAAAGGAAAAGTGAATTTTTTTGTTTTGAAAGTATGAACTTAAGTATGTTTGATAGATTATGTCCTAGTATGAAGGATAGGGCATGGTTGAAAGAAAGAGATGATTTGATTAAATTTAATGGAAATGAAGAAAGATATGTTATTCCTATGTGTAGAAAGAGTTTTTGGACTAATAAGTGGATGCAGGAACCTAGAAAGAATTTTTGTACATTGCAGGTCCAGCACTATGATCCTAGGGGAAGTGCGCAGTACAGAAAAGGTTGGGGAACATTTAAGAGAAAAAGAGGGTTGACTTTGTGTTATAATTGCAGAAGGTCGGGACATCTTGCTAAGGAATGCCCTGAGGTAGGAACTATTAGTGTTTGTTGTAAGGTTGTTGGTCATGAGGTTGAGGATTGTCCAAGGATTATTGCTAAAGTTGAAGGAATGAACATAAGACAAGAAAACTATGAAGAAATTCAAGAGACTAAGGGCATGTTAGAAAGTCATAAATAGAAAGGATCAAAGGAAGTTCATACTACATTATTACAATTGAAATAAACGATGGATGTTCATAAAGATGTCAGTTTACCAGAAAGATTGAAAGAAAAACAGTGCATAAGTGCCAGAATTGAAGACTTCGACATAGACTGTGTCTTGGATGAAGAAACACAAGTGAATATTATGACATAAGAAACTTGAGAAATTTTGGGAAATCCTATTTCGGTACCTTCGTTAGGAAGGATACGCTTGTTTAAGGGAAAGATGATAACCTTATGTGGAAGAGTTACTAATGTACCTATTATTGTCCATGGAACGTCGACTAAGGAAGAATTTGAAGTCATTAGGTTTGTTGGGGACAACACCCCTTTCCCGCTATTGCTAGGTAATACTTGGATTGAGAATGATCAGATCAGAAGGAAAGCAGAGGAGGAAGCTACAGAAAATAAAAAGAAAGAATTAAGGGATTTCATAGCTAGGAAATAGACAAACTAATAGAATAATGAGAGGATAAGTCGAAGCAACAGAACAAAGTAACAACACAGGAGGGACAGAAGGTAAGAGAATTGGTTATCAAGGTTGAAAGAATCCAAGAAGGCTTGAAGGACTTATATATTCAAGAAAGAAGTATGTCCACTCAAGAAGTGTTAAGAAAAGGGATATTAACTTCAAACTCTTTGAGGGCACCTCAACAATGCAAAGCCACTATGCTAGGGGAAGATATGAAAAAATATGGAAAGAGGATTCTAGAAACAGATAGAGAGACTCAGATAATAGGAAAGAAGGAAAGGAATCTCAATAAAAAGAAAGCTAAGTTGGAAAAGCTACAAGAAGTTACAGAAACTAGATGGAAGACTTCGCAGACTGGAACCTCGCAGGAGGCAGGTTCGCGGGATTTGAATCTGGCTGGAACAACAGAACTGCGCAGAATTGAAATTATCCCTGGAGAAGTTATATGACCGTTGGAAGCACCCCAGTCGTTAGAATAACGCTCCGGAATGGTTAGAAAATGCATTTATGGACTTATGGACCGCTTTTTGGACATTGAGACTGTGCCATAACGAATAGATTTACATTGATGAAAGCATTTCTTGGCCGTTGGAAGATACATCATGATACCCCGTTTATTTAACTCGTCGATTGTTGCACTGGGACCACTTTTTGCTACCCGTGATTGACTGAGCTAAGCAGAGAATTGTCTGAGTGTCGAGCTGTGTTTTCTATCGCTATTTGGAACTAGACCCCGCATGTCCATTTGTCTACCCCGCTTGTCTGTTAAAAGATAGAATGTTGGGCGAACCTAATGAATTGGAGGAGTCTATCGAGGAATTCCTTAAGAAGATAATGGCCGACAGACTGGTATCCGAAGGTATCCAGGCATCGTCGACTAGGGGACTGCAGGCTTCCCCTTCGACTGGACGTCGTTCCGGCCATGTCAACCTTGTAACTGAGTAGCGAAGTAAGCACTGCGGTGATCTGTCTAACGTGAAGCAGATCCCGTCATTCCTACCTTAATATATTCCACCTTTGGCTAGCACTATTAACTGCGACAGTATCCCTCGAGACTTTGAGTACTATGTTTTCATTGCATATATTCCGAAAGGAATTTACATAGTCGAGAGTCAATTAGGACAGATCACGTTGTTGAAGAACAACGACTTCAACTTAGGAGACCAGAAGAACTACGCCATGTTAACGCCCCATCGATACTTAAAAAAGACAAATGGAAAGAAACCTCACCTTGTCTCACAGCCATGGATTAAGGGGTTGGCGCAGTCCACCGTGTTGAATTTGATGAAGATCCCGCATTTTGGCTTCCAAAAGGAGGTTAACGCTCGCGTTAAACTCCTCCTGTCATTCTATCATGGAGGATATTTGGGGCTCGACAGAAATATTACTATGGATCCAGCATTGATCCATCGGATCACACGTTTAAGTGTGAAGGGTCCTGATGCTCAACAGTTTTATCCAGGGAAGGCCTCAGACCATTCCCTGGCGTAGCGCATCAAAGAAGCTTAAAGAGAGGTAGAAAAAGGAAAGTGATGTTACAAGGTAGCCTCTATATAGGATGGCGTGATGCGCCTTGCTTTCAAACTCTTAGCTAGCAAGCTATTAAGGAATAACCACCCCACACAGGTCACGGGGTTCGTGGTGGACCTTGCAGGAAAGTGTGTGGAGGGCATGCAGATGAACTGGGTGAACTACCTCGTCAATGATCTAGAGAAGGATTGTCATGAAGCCCAGGACTTGGGATATGAATTCCATTACATTTGGTTGATCATTTTGATTGCATTTGTCGCTTGGAAAATTCCTGAAGGAGCCACTTTCCCAGAGATCGAACCCTCAGAGCCATTGGCCACTTGGTTTTCAACCCTGTGGTATACCAATGACATGACGAAGCAGTGGCAATCCTATTTTGTGTTTCATGGATATTATCAACAGTTAAAGATCTCCATCAAATCATTACCGCGTATGACACCACACAACCTGCATTAGTATCAACCTATAGCGAATTTCCACACTGATCCCCATTCCATCTACATCACTGCGCGAAGAGATGCGCACCAGGAAGAATTACAATCATATTACAAGATGACGGATGAAGATATGGAACAGATTACAAAATAATGGCCAGAGGAATTTCTTGTACCTTTCACCGATGCAAAGATATCTGACACTGACACCATAGGAATCCCAATAGTTACACGAGTCGAACATGTCGGACAGTCTAGTGGGATGAAGAAGTAGAAAAAGAAGGCTAAAGTCTAGGACATGGACAGTGACAAAGAGAAAACTCCTGAAGATAACAGGTTTGGATCGCCAGGAGGAGGAGAAGACGAAACAAATGGACAAGGAGGAGGAGGTGAAGCTACACCACCTGAAGATCCCCCTATTGGGACAGTGACATCGCAGAAGAGGAAATTTTCTCTGAAGAAACCCTAAGCAAGGAAGAAGATGCGTGCCAATAAACCACAATTGGAGGCCACTCTCACAGAGTACGACATCAGTCTAGTTCGCGGAGCTATGGAGGACGCCTCTGAAGACATGTTGCAAAAATATGGAGAGAAGAAGGAGGAGTTATATGGAAGGATCGAGAGAGAATCGAAGGAAGTGCAGAAAGTTGTTCGCTTGGTCTGCGCAGAACCTACTGCACTATCTGCACCTTCCTCATCGCAAACTGCAGAATTGGGGGACAAACCATCCCAGTTAAGAAGGCTTGCGGATGCAACAAAAGCTCAATTCCAGAGAGCTCAAGAAGAGAAGGAGAAGGATACAAAATCCTTGAAAAAGGAGAAAGACGAAGTTTTAGCACAATTACGAGTAGCATAGGACAGTGTAGCTACCTAGGAAAGCGATAAAGCAGATTTTTAGGTGAAGCTTTAGGAGTAAAAATCCCAGTTACAAAGGGAAAAACAACATCTACTCGCAGAGCAAGCTATGGTAAAAGAAGCGGTAAGTAAAGCATGTCGCTTTGTACCAGGCTTGGTACAGGAGGAGCAGGAGTCAGTCGAATCTCAAATAGTGAAGCTCGCAAAGATCATCCAATAGATTCAAGTTAGAATAACAAAAATGGAGGCCCGAATAGTACCGAGCACCCCGCAGGAGGTGCATGACTAGAGGGAGGAGAATGCTAAGAACACAGTAGCGAGTATAAGAGCCCTTGCCTCGAAATTTAAACAGTTAAGGGATACAAGCACCAAGAAATTTGAATGCCTCACCAAGGATCCAGAGATAAATAATATGGAAGCGCAGTTACAAGAGGCGCATCAGCAATCATTTTCGTTCTAGGCACAGATGAAGTTGTTCACCACAGTGGAAAGAATGAAGAGATCATAGGAGAAGCGTGCAGTACAACAATAGATCGCTACTCTCTAGGGTAAGGTAATGGAAGTCATGTAGAAGCTACAACCTTTGCAGGATGAAGCCTGCAAGGTGTTTGAAGAGATTGATGGACAAGGCTCACAACTAGATCAAGTGGTTGCAGCAGTAGAACAATGCCTGGAAGGGCTTGTTATAGAGCAGACAGTCTGGAAGCTCGTTGAGAAGAAGGCTCGGGTGAGGAATCAAGTTGAGGCATCTCAATTTAAGCTCAAGGCTTTTGAAGCCACATTGTCTGGACCTGAGTGACTCGAGACGAGTCACAGGTGAGTGTTGAAGGCTTGTTGGCCCTTAACCAAGTTTTGGGGAAAATCTGGTTAGTTTTTGGCCCACTTTTAGACTTCGATGTGATGGTCGAAGAAGGAGCCCCCAGGTGAAGCTAAGATTGTGGATATCACTTATTTTGTGGGCTATGTGGACCCAGTAAAGAGTCCTCTAGGGTTTTGTAACAAGTTTTGGGATGTCGGCCCATGGGTTTCCCCATATTTAGGCCTTATTGTAAGGGTTTGTAAACTATAAATAAGAGGAATGTATTGTAGAAGTGGTAGTTCAAGTAGACCACTAATGCTTTATGCAAAGGGGATGTATATGGTCGAGGCTTAGTGCTCGACTATTATTTTGTGGAAGGTGCTTGGTGCTTGTAATGCTCTATGCACAAATCTAGTACTTAGTGTAAAGAAGGAGGATCTGGTGCTTAGTGTGCAGATCTCCTTTCTTGTGTGGAGTTCAACTCTGTGGCTTAGTGCACAGATCTGACTGGATGTAAGATTTTGGTGAATACCAAAGAGGTGAAGCAGTTGTTGGATGTAGCCCCACACTGGGGTGAACCACGTATATCTGGTGTCTCATGGTTTTCTTCGTGTTGTGTTATTTTTGTTATGAATCTTCTTAGTTCCTTGATTATAATGTGTAACAGATAGATCTTTTGTTGTTTAATACTTTGTTGTGTTAAGGAGTAAATGAATGCTAGATTTAACTTATAATGCTAAGTGCTAAGTGCTCAGGGTATATTGTCACTTGTTGTTTCTGCGGCCGATCTATCTTTGATTATGTTTTGTGTTGTTAATAGGGTTAATAAACTAATGTATGTCACTTTCTAAGCATTAACAGAATATCCTGTGAAGTGTTACTATCACAGATCTGTGTCCCAACTTGGTTACAGACACCTACGTCTTGTGACCCCCCCTGCTTCTACCTTGGGTGAGACTTCACCTGCTTCACAGGTGTTGCCGAAAGGGCTGGTAGTTGGGGTTTTGTTGGTGCATTTTTAAGCATTGAACCCTAGGTCTTCCCCTGTGCCAAAAGGAAACTTATTAAGGAGTCGGGTCAATGAGCATCATAATCAGTGGGATCAGATTTTTACACAAGCAGAATTTGCATACAATGACTCACCAAATAGGAGCACTGGAAAGATCCCATTCCAAATATTGTATGGAATGCATCCAAGAGGAGTAGTTCAGTTGAGAGACTTGGGACAAAGTGAGATCAGAAGCGTTGGAGTAGAAGATTTTTCTGCAGAAATGCAGAAGCTCCATAGCTAGATCATAGAGAAATTGTATAACTCTAGCCAAGCATACAAGTGCAGAGTTGATCAATATCGCAGAGAGCTTCAATTTGAAGTAGGAGATCGGGTCTTGGCACATCTCAAGAAATAAAGGTTTCTAAGAGGAACATATAACAAGTTGAAGATGAAGAAGATAAGGCCATGTAAGATCTTAAGGAAGTTTGATGCAAATGCCTATGAGATTGAGCTGCCAGATGATGTGGGTATATCTCCCATATTTAACATATCAGACCTGTATCCTTACAGGGAATATGACACAGAGAGATCATAAGATCAAGAGAAGTTTCAATGGGAAGATAAAATGCCAGTAGCAGAAAAGCCACAGATCAAGAAGATCGTTGATCAGAGGATTGACAAGAAGACCGGGAGGAAGACCTATTTTGAATATTTGGTCAAGTGGAAGGGACACCTAATAGAATATGATAGTTGGGTAAATGAAGTTGATATCCAGAAGCATGGACAGTCAGTGCAGAAGCTCATGGACAGAAGTCCATGAATTTTTTTCCAGGGAAGTATGATGTAGGAGCATCGTCAACAAGCACACATGGAGAGAAAACTCAGTGCCTTAGCGTGCCTTTGAATCATTTGGAATCTTAAACGGTGGTGTTTCCCTGCAAATATTTTTTTGAACTAATTGAAAAACTGAATAAGATCAAACGCGACAGAGAAGAATGAACACGAGTGATCTGGGAGTTTCACTACTAGACTTTAATGTAATGAAAATTAAGTAGCAGTTAGTTTTTTTTCTCGAGTAGACGAGTAGTTGGGGGGAACCCTCAGAACCCTTTGAGATAAATAGAGGTTTTGTATGCCCAAATGAGGTCGCTGCAAGTTATTAGGAGATTGTTTTGATTTAGTTGTTGTTGAGTTTTTATTTGTTGTTTTTATCATAGTTGTAGCCATTTAGATTTGAATGAATATAACAGAGGAAAATTGATCCAATGCATGGTGTTCCTACTATTTACAATTATCTGTTATTTTATTTTCATGAATGAATGAGTTATGTTGTTGAGTATATGAAACTGTGAAGTGTTTGGATAAGTTTCAATTTTTTCTCTTCATTGACTTCATGCAAGGTGTGGATATAGTCTACAAGGTGTGCATTGACAGAGTCTGTGTTGACTCAAAAGCTCAAAAGAGATAGTGTGAAAATTTCCCTTTGCGAGTGAAAAGAGACTGTTGCAAGGTGTGCACAGTCACCCACAAGAAGCTAAGTATTGCGTAAGAATCCATTGCAAGGAGTGCACAGATTCGAAGAATATACTAATTTTCAAGAACGGGACTGTGAAGCACAAGGAGTGCATAAAGAGATTTCTTTTGAAGAAATCACTAAGTTCGGAATTCGTCAGAGATTTTGAGTTCGCAAGGAGTGTGTCAGAATCAAGCTCAGGAGAGATAGTCACCAAGAATCAAGAAGAAGGGAGAAATATGTTGAAATTTTCAAAGTGACGGTTGATATCCCTTCCGAAGGAATCAGGACCATGAACAATCATTAGATACCAAAAAGTCTCGGGGAGGTTAGACCTCAAAATCCTTCAGACTTCGCATGTTTGGAAATTTTTGTTTGCGAGGGAAGCAAATATTCTGAAGTTACAGAACCCGAAGTCCATCTGGACCGTAGATCCATTTAGAGGAAGTGAGATCATCCCAGGCTGTCGGATCTGGGAAAATTTACGTGATTGTTAGTCATGGGTTCTTTTAGAAATTCGTGGATCGGAAGATTTGGAGTATCGAGGAGTCAAAAATCCCGAAACATGAAGTCGCGAAGTGCGAAGAGATTTCCATATTTAGTTGTCAAAGGGGGCATGAACCGTAGATTTGGTTCTGAGTAACTTCGTCGGTTCGGAGTTCGCATAGAAAGAAACCAATTTCACACTAGGTAGCCGAAACCTGAAGTCATGAAGGGCGAAGAGATCGCCGCCGTTGGTTTTTGGAGGGGGCGTGAATCGTAGATCTGGTTCTGAGTAACTCCGTCGGTTCGGAGTTTGCATAGAAAGAAACCAGATGCACGCTATCTAGCTGAAACCCAAAGTCATGAAGCACGAAGAGATCATCATCATCGGTTGTCGAAGGGGGCGTGAAACGTAGATCTAGTTCTAAGTAGCTTTGTTGGTTTGAAGTTCGCATAGAAAGAAACCAGTTGCTCGCTAGGCACTCGAAACCCAAAGTCACAAAGAATTAGGAGGCTTAGCCCCAGACCATAGTCTGAGGTCACGTGAAGGTGGGGGATGAGTGGAAAGGAGCTAGCTCCCAGAAAATTAGAGGTTGTAAAAGCGCTAAGGAAGGGGCCCATGGGTTCCATAGGACCTGTGGATAAAAAGAAAAAGGGAAATGTGTAAAGTATTCCAGGACCATTGAAGGTCTGAAAGAGATAATCCAGCTCAAGAGATTAAGATCCTTGATCGAGAGGTCGTAGACTTTTTAGGAGAGAAGGGGGGTCTACATCATTACCAAAGCCTCAGGGCCTCACCAGTAAGTTCACTAAGGGTGTCGAATGTCCAACACGGGGAGAACCTAGATCTCAAAGTTCTTGTCTGACTTCACACACTCCCCTTGGGAATTTTCCCACGCATTGAAGTAGAAATTATCGAGATTTCCCTATTTAAATTACAAGCAAGGTTTATTTTGACTTTACAAAAATAACTGTGAAAACTACTTGAAATTGAAATGAGCTTTTGCAAGAAACTTGAAAATTAAAACTTTGCAAAATTTATTGTTGATAGAAAAAATGTAAAATCTAAGCTAAGCATGCATAAAGATTGAAATTTCTTTTAAGTATAAATTCATGCAATATTTGAGTTGTATGTGTGTTGAGTTTCCTTATGCTTGTATATGTGTTTGAGATCATATAATGAAACTTGCGAAGAAATAAAGCAAATACAAACACACAACACACAAATCCCCCTAATGGGGATGGAGAAACTGGGCTCAAAAGGCCCACTTTTATTGATACTATTACAACGAGAACTTATTTATCTTTTCTCCTTTCAACTTATGGACCCTTATAGAATGGATCAGACTAAAGAAAACTATTACAAAAGACTTTATGAAAGTCCTAGTTTTCGAGGGTTCCAACTTGGGCTCAAAATTCTTCACTTTTGCCTCAATTTTGCCAGAGTTTCCCCTTGCTTTTGGATGGACCTGCTAAAAACCAGCAAATAAAGTGATTAGAATATGATGAGAAACAATGTAAAAGACTAAACTAAAACTTGAAAAATTTAACCAAAATTTTCCTTAGGCAAAAATGCAATTTTTTGGAGACTTTTCGATGCTTTGAATGAGCCTAAACTAAGCTCTTTTATTTTTTTTTGTTTGATGTCCCAAAAAAGAAATCATAAAACAACTAACTAGCTTTATCTACAATGTAAGATAAACAACTTTCTAGTTTAAGATTTAGATGAAAAATATAGAAAATTGCACCGAAACTAGCTTAGATCTACTCTTTTAATGAGAAAATATTGAAACTAGATCTGAAATCTTCATGCATGCAGCATTAGATACTAAAATTTATCTTTTAAAACATATCTAATTGACATGCAAGAAAAGAAAGAGAGAGGAAGAAGAAAATTTATGATTTTTCGGAGCCTTTCCTTGAGCGTGGAACTCTTGGGCTATGGGGTCCCTTTGGTGTGAGGAAGAGGGAGGACGTCTTATTTTCGAACTTCTTGGACAAACACTAGATTCAAACTATCTCCTTTGCTTCTCCAAGAATTGGATCCTGCATGCTACAAAGAACACCTGCAAATACATGTAGACTTGGTGTTTCCTACACAAGAAACCTCAATTGCACATCAGTTTAAACAAAAACAAGACATGCAATGTAAGCATTCAAATATAGATAAACAAATGGATTAAGAAGTAAACAAACTAAATAATACACTCCAATAAGATAACAATATCCCTATGATTATCCAATTTAAACAATAGATAAATGCAATAAATCAAAGAAATATCACCTCAAATAGGTCCAACATCCATCCACACATGAGCACCAAACACCAATAGATGACCTCCAAAGTCTTTTTATTCCAATATAGAAAAGATTACAACAATGAATAGCAAGGTCGCCCAAACTCCAACTAGCTAGAAGAAGAGGGGTCGCCTTCTATTTATTATATTCTGGGTGATCATCCCAAGAGAGGATGTTCTAGGGCATGAGGGAGTGGCGCATGTGATGAGGGAGTGGCACATAGAGTAAAGGGGAGGTGGAGTGAGGTGAGGTGGAGTGGAGTGAGTTGAGGTGGAGTGGAGTGGAGTGATGTGAGTTGGAGTGTAGTGGAACGATTGTGAATAGGAGTGAGGTGTAGTGTGAGTGTAGTGTGAGGTCAAGTGATAGCATAGGGATGTGTGCCCTTCCTCCTAAATGTGCCACCTCTCATGAGTGGGTCGAGTTCCATATTTGGGATCTCCTCCCATGTACATATCACTAAAAAAGTCACCTTCCTCTCCAGTGAACTCTGCCAAGATCTAAGTTTACTGAGAACCAAGGAAAAACATGTCCCCAACTTGTTTCCTAACTTTTAGCATTTCTCCTAAATTTTAGGGAATTTAATTAAAAGACCCCTTTCTGTCCTTTTTCAAGACAAATACATTTTTGAGTGATTAAAAACACTTTTTTTCCTATACATAAGGGGAATAGGGGTATAAAGGGTGCTTTGGATTACAAAAAGAGCACAAACATGGCATCTGAGAATGATTGATGCCATATTTTTACAATTTATTGACTTTACATTAAAAAAAAAAATCATTTTGCGGGAAATTTATTATTTGACTAAAACATTAAAAAAAAAACATACGGGCACCTAGCGCAATTTCCATATGACTCAATAGACATGACCTAGCATGAACTCATATATATTTGTAAACTAGACATTGGTTATACCATGCCAAGGTCTAACCACCAGCACATACTCCAGCTTTGGAGTCAGTCTTGAGTGAAAAAACTTAGAAATTATTAATCGCCCACTAAGGCAGGAAACAAATAATTAACAAGTCAAAAAAAAAACTCTAGAGTACATGCTCATACCTAGGTCTTAGGTGGCCAATAGTATTTTACAACTTTCATGCTAAAGTCATTTATTACAATGCCCCAAGGGGATGGAAATGCGGAAAAAGGTGGTCTAATAGACCTGCTAAATCTATGAACTCTAAACAATGAGCATCTAACTGCTCAATCTTTGGCAGCTCATCTGAAAATCCAGCTAGTGCGACTTGGTGGATAACAGGCTCATCGAGGTACTGAAACAATCAAACATGACCTCTTCTCTCAATAGCCGTTTGATCTCTGATCAATGACTATCATTAACTCTTGAAGTCCTCTTCATCAAAATCTATTTGTCAACTCCATTATGACCACATCCTCTTCAATGGCACGTACTCCGATGGATCCAACGATCCTATGAATCTAGAAATAATGGCTTTGATTCCATTGGTACTTTAACTTTCACATCGGTTATCTCTTCTCTCTCTAACTATTCATGAGATGGCCAGGTGGGACCCCGATGGATCTATGGCTGAGATTGCATCTCGCTTGCATGTCGACCTATGGTTTAGATTAATCCTTGAAGCTCCTTCGTCGGAGTACCCTCATTGTGGGTAACATAATCTACTATGACCAGAGCCTCTTTGATGAACGGTGGAGATATGCTTGCTACCCAAATCAACATCTCATATTTGATACGATATCATAACGATCTCCATGTCCAAATGGTGCCCCACTTTCATTTCTCACAATCAAAACTTGACATGTGTCACCCCTGGGACACTATGGCTGCCACATTGGCATCCCAATGTCACCCTGAATGCCAATCTATCACAACACGTCATATTGACATCCCCCTTCCTCCATGAAATGGATCCTACGGCTGAGTTATATCCTCTGATGGATCTACGATCCTCGGATCTTCTTGTGACACATGGCTCATTTTCAATATAACATGTGGCATTATAGGTAGCAAATGATGTGTCAATGATGTGACTATGACATCATCACTTCCTCCAGCCCTTCTTCATATACCTTGTTGTTTGGCACTTGACACATGGCACTGGCCTTGTTTCTTTCGTGTCTCTGACTTTATAGTTTATGTGGAATCTAAGTTGGATCACTGTCACTATCATTCTCGAAGTCCATCTTTATCGAAGTACCTCCGCTCACAGTCCACTCTAACCATTGCTTCTCCGATGAACAACAGAGATATACTATCCATGCCAAAACAATTTGTATTGTTAGCTCTCAAATTTTTTCCCATCGCAGTCTCATTGCAACCTTGCTCTCTGATTAACAGTCTAGATTCTCTCCTGATTTAGCTTCAATAGATCGATGGTTCTTTTTAACTCGAATCTTCTCCCATCGGAGTCCCTATGCAACCTTGCACTTAAACACTTCGATGATCTAACCTTCTGACAAGATTAAGACCAACATCCATGGTCCAAGTTTCATTGAGACCATTCTTTGATTGATCCAAGGCTCCTATTCACTCAAATTTTCTCTCATCGAAGTCCCAATGCAGCCTTACACTCAAACACACTAATGCCTTGTCATCTGACCAACAGTCTGAATTTGTTCATTATCCCAAATCAACGGATACTGTTAACTCTAAGTCTCCTTCATCATCAAAATCCCTATTACCTTGCATGCTCTGACCAACGGTCCAGATTTGTTCATTGTGCCCAATCAATGGCTACGATGCCCTCCGATTCAAACACATGTTTTCTTCGTGATAATAGTTTGATTTGAGACTTAGTCATTCTAGGGCTTTGAAACTTCTCTAATATTCTTCCTCTCGCCTTCATTCACAGGGTAGTCACGTAGAACTCTATCGATGCATATTTATTTTTTCACACAGAGGCTCATCAATGCTTAGGAACATTCTTCTTTTGTCTGGATGGTCCGATCCTTAGACCTGTCATTTACACAAGGTAACAATAGTTATTCTCCTCTTGTCTATGAAATCCATGGTTGACACGGTCTTTGACATCAATGACAACATAATCCAACACTTGCTACTCTAATATTTAGTAGCAGGTCACCCTTGAGCCTTAATCTACTACCATGTCAGTGAATCCTTATCCTTGCCCTCTCTATAGCTTTAGCCAAAGAGAAATGTGCCAAAAAGAGATGTCCTTTCCTCGTCCCTTTTCCCTCTTTATATAGAGTCCATCAGTGGTAAAGAGCCCAATCCCTAAGGTCCATTATTTAATTATTTATTATACTTTAGGGTTTCTCCATTACTTATGGTTACTTATTTTACCATTCTCTTTAATTACCCTAATATCCATAATAAATACTTATTATAACCCCATTTAGGATAATTATTATATACTTATTTATTATAATTTATTCCAATAAGTATTTATTATGACCTTTTTAGGAGAATTATTATATTATTGATATTATGATTATTATATGGATAATGACAGTTAAAGGTGAAATTTTGATAGATATCTCAAAAAGCAGGCATGGAGATTCCCTTTTCGACTCTTGGTAAAATTCAAAAGGAGTTGGTGTGGGAATGTTAAAATAGGTCTAAAAAAATTAAAAGTTTGGAAAAGGTCGGGGGTCAAAAAGGACAAACTTGTCATTTCCAGATTGTTGCATATTTTGAATGGAGCATTAGATCATAAATATGAGAGTTGTTGTGAACTCATTGTCATCAATATTATCAATGTTTTCTACAAAGAAATTTATGGTTCCTAACATATTTGTTTCTACAGGTGACAGAAGTTGGCCTTTGAAAATTATTTGAACCATTGAAACAAGTGCAAAAATGGGTGAAACTGTTGATTTTGGGAAGCCATAACTTTGAGATCATAAATTAGATTGAAGAATGATTATGGCATGTTACCCCCAGCCTAGGGATAACTAAGGAGATTACATCTCGAGGCCCATAGGTAGCAGACATGGAGTACCAAGATCCAGATTAACCAGTAGAGCCCAGGATCCCCCCTGATTTTCCTCCTAGCACATATCAACCAAGGCTCATCACATTCAATCAACCCAAGGTATGGGGCATGGTAATCCATCCTCACCATGAGGTATGGTTAGTAATTTTTTCATGCAAGGTTTTATTTTTAATTTTGGACTCTTGGTAAAATTCAAAAGGAGTTGGTGTGGGAATGTTAAAATAGGTCTAAAGAAATTAAAAGTTTGGAAAAGGTTGGGGGTCAAAAAGGACAAACTTGTCATTTCCAGATTGTTGCATATTTTGAATGGAGCATTAGATCATAAATATGAGAGTTGTTGTGAACTCATTGTCATCAATATTGTCAATGTCTTGTACAAAGAAATTTATGGTTCCTAACATATTTGTTTCTACAGGTGACAGAAGTTGGCCTTTGAAAATTATTTGAACCATTGAAACAAGTGCAAAAATGGGTGAAACTGTTGATTTCGGGAAGCCATAACTTTGAGATCATAAATTAGATTGAAGAATGATTATGGCCTGTTACCCCCAGCCTAGGGATAACTAAGGAGATTACGTCTCGAGGCCCATAGGTAGCAGACATGGAGTGCCAAGATTCAGATTAACCAGTAGAGCCCAGGATCCCCCCTGATTTTCCTCCTAGCACATATCAACCAAGGCTCATCACATTCAATCAACCCAAGGTATGGGGCATGGTAATCCATCATCACCATGAGGTATGGTTAGTAATTTTTTCATGCAAGGTGTTATTTTTAATTTATTGGGCATGTAAGTATATTTGGTTGAAGTTGGATAGTGGACCACTTGCTTAAGAAATTGTATTGGTTTCCTTGTTTCACCTTGGTGATCAACTTATGTTCCCTAGTCCTGTGTTGTCATTTCCCAGGGAAAATGGGTAATATTGGGGGGGGCTCCCAAGGGTAACGTTCCTCTCCCGATCATACTTAAAATTTTCTAGTATAAATCCTTTTATGTATCCCAAACTTCGGCTATGGCCCATTCTCTCATGAGAAGAAGGGGTTGAAGGCCAAGAGGATGATGTAGCTATTATACATATATATATGATTGCTAAATTATAAAGGCCATTATAAAATCCGCAAACCATCTTGAGCTCTACCCCCTCTAATTGTAATTTCCCATGTTTGGATGTGAATGAATGCACCAATTGTAAAGGACTAATGCCTAGCAAAATATAAAGGAATGAAGCTTGAAACCTTATAAAGGGAACTTGCAAATAATAATCGGGTATCAAAAGGCGAAATTAAGGGGTTCAAAATGAAAAAAGTAACGAGGAAAGGATATCTCAATAAAGCAAGCGCCAACTCTACAAAGGCGCTCATAGAAATGGATACCATAATCCATGAAGTAATCCTAATACCATATCACACTCATACTTTCTCTTGATGGGTTTTTACTTTTCCTTGTCACTCTCAGGACCTATCTCTCTACTTGGGTAACTTATCGTTCAAGTGGCACACCTAATAGGGTTGGATGAAGGCCCTCCCATAGTTAATCTTGGTAACCTTCATAAGGTCTTGGGCTTGGGTGATAGTTGAAAGGGATACTAGGGTGAATTGTTCTACATTGCTTCTATCTAAAACATCAACTTACTTTGCATGATTTAAGGTCTAACATGTCTTATGAACAATGGTTTACTTAGTCTTATATTATGTTTTTTTTTTAATTCCTTTGACATGGTTCTTTGAGGGACATATTGGGTTGTTCCCAGGATGTTGTGCCCCATTGCACGACTCTAGCACATGTGATGAAGAGAAATGAATCATCCAATGACTCAACACCCTCAAAAAGTGGCTCTCACATCCTTGTAACCTTGGACGATGGACAGATGCGATTGGTTTTGAGTAAGCTAGTCATTATGCCACACACATGGGTAGAAATCCCACAGGATGGGCAAAGCACCCAGGAGATTTTGTGCACAGAGGATGGAGGGCATTTCCTTTGGGAACACCTTGGCATCACCTTATGATGAGATTCCACCCCTCTTTCCCTAGGATGTGGCCTTTGGAGGCCCATGATGTCACCCTTTTAGACTTGACGCAATCCTTGAGGTTAGGGTTTTGATGGATCTAGAGGTGTCTTGATGTGGCATGGGTGAGGAGACACCCCCTTGAGCATTGGATACATTGACATGTGGACTTGGAAGGCCCAACAACTTACCTTGGAGGCATGACTTCACCCTCCTAGGGAATGACATCACCCTAGTAGGGTTTATTTTATGTATTTTTCATTTATGTACATTTTAGAGAAAATTAAAGGGGTCGGCCCTCTTTTATTGTGGACAAATTATATTTGCAATGCCTCATATAAATAGAGGCCTTGTCATTTCATTTTTCATCATAAATCTTCCTCACACAAGAGTATTGGATCTGAAATTTTTGCTATCTTTGAGCTATTGGATTATTTTACTAGTGTGTTATCTCTTAGAGGACTTTCTTTGGATGTCTCTTGGCTTATTTTGGTGGAAAATTTATGCAACTAGGATTTTATGCTTGATTATTCTTGGTGAAGTAAGTTAAATGTACAATTTCATTTCATGCATTGAATGGTTATGGTAAATTTTACTTGTACATATTGAAGATTGTGATATTGCTTGTCTAAAACCCTAGGCGAGGAGCATAAGGTGCTTCCTCATCTCTCTAGATGTTTCCACCCTTTAAATTGTCAAGAAAATATTGTCTAGAGTAAACTCCTAAATCCCTAAAATGTTATCACTTTAGGAGTTTGGTTCTAGGGGCTTGTTGCAATATATATATTTCAAGAATCTAAGGAGAGAAGAATTCAGTAGATCCCAAAGGTGCTTTCTTTCTAGCAAATTCATCTCTTGAGGCTTGAAGTTTATGTCCCTAAGGTGATATCTCCTCAAATTCATCTCATTGTACTTAGACATTATTATCATCATTTCTTCACTTTCTTATAGTCTTGTTCTAAAAGACTCCATAGCCCAAAAGGCACTAGTCTCATTACTCTTGTGAAGGAATTTTATCAAACAAACTTCCATACTCTATTCTCTAAATCTTTTACTAACTTTTTCTAACACTAGCTTAGCTAAATTCATTAAATTTATTATTGTTGTTGCAAAACACTACTCCAGCCATCTAACTTGCTTCATTTTGTTACATAATTCACTCTAACTACTAGCTAATTAACTCGGAAATTGCTTGGAATAGTTGGAAATTGATCTATTAGATAAATGTGAAGTTTACATTGTGATTTCATGCAATTCTAATATATATTTCTTGTGGCTATTACAAAACTCTATTGGCTTTTATAAATTGTCATCTTGCTGCAATTTTGCATCAGCCATCATATATTGACATTGTCTATTGTCTTTTGAGGTTTATATTGCTTACTTGTACTTGGAAATCATTATATATATGTTGTAATTGTTCTTGTTCTAGGAAAGTACCTAAAACACTTCTCTTTGCCTCAATTTCATGGACATGGACATTTGACTTAGGTAACCATTGAGAGGGTCCTCCAAACTTGGTTACGTCCTAGTTATCTTATCCCTTGAGGTTACTAGGGATGCCTCCCCTAGCCTGGAGCTCATCCATCCCTAAAACGTGGGGATTTCCTACTAAAGTGACAATGGGGGGTTATCCTATAGTTATGCGGATTTGGAAACTTGTGCTTGGAATTTGGCATAAGCAAAAATCCAGGGATAACATGGCCATTGGAAAGGTAATCTAAAGGAAAACATGATAGAAGGATTGATTTCTCTAAGGAATCATTTGGTTGTTTCATAAAGTTGCAGGGAAAGTGGAGCTAGATTCCATGAACCATGCGACTATTTAAAGTGGAAGTTTTCCTAATAATGTTAATTTTGGAAAAACATTTCTAAATGATGGAGATGCATGTCAAAGGTGAGTATTGGGTCTGTTAACTCCCAAAATTAAACCGTCCTTTCGTCCGAGTTTTGGGTTGATATCATAGCTTTAGATAGTGTCTTCAAGTCATTTTTGAGTTTTTTAACAGCTGAGAAAATTTTGGTTTTGGTGTGTCTTAGGAAATAATCGATCCATAAAGTCTTCTCCTTCAAAAATGTAATTTTT
>SNQJ01S0094514.1:14530-28612 GCA_010110895.2 Picea sitchensis | reverse complement strand
GAAGGGATGTTCATTTCTCAAGAAAAATATCTAAGAGAAATGCTAAAAAGGTTTCAAATGGAAGATTCTAAACATGTGGGTACACCTATGGTAACTGGATGTAAATTAAGCAAGGATGATGATTCACCTGATGTTGATCAAAGCTCATATAGATCAATGATAGGAAGCCTGTTGTACATCATAGCATCTCACCCAGACATAATGCATGTTGTAGGAATGGTAGGAAGATATCAGGGTGCACCTAAACAGATTCATTTGCAAGCTATCAAAAGGATATTCAGGTATTTGAAAGAAACAATGACTTATGGTCTGTGGTATCCCAGAAATCAAAATCTTCCGCTAACTTCTTATTCAGATGCAGATTGGGCAAACTGTGTTGATGAGAGAAAAAGCACCAGTGGAGGAGCATTCTTCCTGGGTGACTCCCTAGTAGCCTGGCTTATTAAAAGGCAAGGTTCCATTTCTTTATAAACCACAGAGGCATAGTACATTGTTGTTGCTACCTGTTGCACTCAAGTATTATGGATGATTCAGACACTTGCAGACTTGGAGGTAAAATACACTGCACTGGTCCCAATTCATTGTGATAACACTAGTGCCATCAGTGTGTCTAAAAATCCTGTATTCCACTCCAACACCAAGCATATTCCCATAAAATATCATTTTCTGAGAGAGCAGGTCTCCAATCATATTGTTAGGTCCATTACATTCCAACCACAGAACAAATTGCAGACATTTTTACTAAACCTCTACCCAAGACACCATTTGAATATCTCAGACAGAAGTTGGGTGATATCCTGTCTCACATGTAAGAGAGACCATCCTATTAGGGGGAGTCCTGTATTGGTTTCATATCTGATACCTCCTAAAATTAATACAACATCTCAAGGGGAGCATGTTTTCTTTGAAATTGATGTCAAAGGGGGAGAAAAGGAGTTGTCTGGATCGGATGCTACAGTTGGAGATCCAAACAGATTAGCGTAGCTGTTTAGGGTTTCCATCAATGCCAAAGGGGAATATTGTTGGAAGGTTTACAATTGGGAGTAAGCTTGTCATTGATGGCAAGAACAGTGATGGAAAAGATCAGCATGATCAGCAACACAGTGATAATAGAAGAGTAAAATCCATTTTACAATTTCAGATACCAGGAGTTGAAGTGTCGAAACACTTCACCACCGAAGTGGCGAAATCGCAAAGTGATGAAATCGCAAGGTGGACGAAATCGTGAAGCGGAAAAATCGCGAAGGTGGACAAAATCGTGAAGCAGCAAAATCGTGAAGTGGAAAAATCGCAAGAAGATCTGGGCCGTAGGATCGGGGGTATCTACAAAGGCTCAATAGTCATTAGATATGGTGAAGCTGCAAGGTGGATAATTCCAGGAGTCATCCAACTCCCCAAAACTATGAAGGAATCCTAGCTGTCCATCGGGGACAGTCATGGACCGTTGATCAAGAGGATGCGTGGCGGAAGATCGTCATGTCGCTGACTGAAAAGTCAAAGGAACGGGGTTCCCTAACTTCTCGAATTTGCGATATGCGAAATCATGAAATAATCTCAACCATTAGATCAAGGCCAAATATGGACCATTGATCAGGCACAACGAAGGCTTGTGGAGTTGCGAAGTCCCAATAAAATCTTGACCGTTGATCCAAGAGGGACACGTGGCAAAAGATCAGAGCATGTCAAAGCTCCATCTCGGAGTTTTGTGTATCGCGACTTGGAGTAACGAGAATCTCCATCTAAGGAACAGCGAGATGTGAGATCGCGAAAAGATCAGGACCGTCGGATCACCAAGAACGTGGACCGTTGATCTGAGCTCCATCTCAGAGCTTCACCTATCGCGACTTGGAGTGATGAGAACCTCCATCCCAGGAACAACGATATGCAAAATCGTGATTTAATCGTAGCCATCAGATCAAGGTGTGATCTGGACCATTGATCCAACTCCATTTCAAAGTTTCGTGAATCGCGACTTGGACAGGCAAGAAACATAACCACACGAACGCCGAAATCACGATATGAAAAATTGCGATATGATCTGAGTTGTTGAATCAAGATCAGATCTGAACCGTCGAATCATAGGACAAGTGGAAAGTGATTGGAATTTCGTTGACTTGGAGTCAACAGAGCATGGTGTGGAAACTTGCAAAATATGAAGCACCTTTTGGCACAGCTTATGGTCACCGCCGGTGGTCACGAGAAGGGAAGGAGTCAATTCAGATAAGCTCCATTTCAGGGTTTCGAGGATCGTGACTTGGAGAGTCGAGATGCCTCATCTCCTGATTCACGAAATGCAAAATCGCGAAAGTGCTTTATGCATAAGCGTGTGGTCACAACCATTGGTCACATCAATGGAAGATGGAGGAAGAATCTAGAGGTGCTAAGCTTCACCACAGGGATCCTAAAATGCCAAATTACGAAATGGTGAAACAGGCACAAGATTATTTATTCTTAATCCAATGGTTCAAGAGAAGTTGAAAAAGATCGAAGGGCTACTTTTGCACTTCTCTTTGTAATAGCTAAAAAAAATGATGATCTCTGCCAGAGGACTCGAAGAGGACTGAGTGTGATCGCCAAAGAAGATGAAGAGCCTCAAGGCATCTTCCAGTGGATTGAGGATTATTGATACAGGCGATTGACAAATGGAAGGGGATTGAAGTATGTAGCTGAAAAAAGAAAGGATAATCTCGTCTAAGACAGAGAAGACAAAGAGTCTCGACCGCCAGAGAGGCTGAGGAATCTCAGTATGACATCCAGTGATGTTGAACGCGTGGGAAAACCGCCAGAGAAGCTGAAGAGTCGTGATGATGATCACACAGAGCACTTGAGATGTGGAGGAGAATGGCGCGGGATGAGCATGCAAAGGAATGGAAAATATTACATGCACAAGATGCACAGAGGCCATATATACATGGTACAGAGAAGAGATGAGGTTGTCGTTGCTGCTAGAATTGCTATGGATGTTGTTGATGAAGGTGATTCATGCGTGAAGAAGGAGCAGAGTGTTGCAGCTGAATAGAACAGAAGAAGAACTATGTAGTGAATGGATATGATGCACCAAGTATAAAAAGTAGAAGAACATAATGGGCAGCGGATGCATGCTGGAAGACAGTGAGGAAGTCTGAGTAGAAAAATCTTGCAGAACAATGATGAGACTAGTAAGTTGTTATTGAACACTATATCACTGTAATAGGTTTCAGTATTTCATATTCATAATCCAAGGTGGTTGGGAGGTGCTAGGGAGGACTGGTGTCCTCAGAGGTTCAAGTGGGTGCTTGAACACAGGGAGTTGGTGCTTCCTTCTAGTTGGTGCTAGAGAAACCAGTGAGTTGGTGCTTCCTTCTAGTGGGTGCTAGAGAAAAACAGAGAGTTGGTGCTCTCAGCAAGTTTCANTTACCCTGTATGTGTTTCCTTGGGAAATATCTGTCTCTGTGTTTCTCATATATGTGACTGATGTTGAATGTGCCATTGTTTATTTCCCTGCATTATTGTGATCATCATTGAGTGCCTTGTAAATATTTTAAAAGAAACATAATTGTTTAAGCACGGTAACAACTGATTCACCCTCCCCTCTCAGTTGTCCAACACAATCAAATCCCTAAACTTATCTACCCTCATAACCAAGCCGCTTTCATGCATTACTAAAATGCATTGCCTTCTCCCTACCATCATAGGCTTGAGGAAAAGGCCATTGATAATCTCAGTTCCACTCTGCATACTTTCTTTGAGTATGAAGAATAGTTTGAAAGAACTGGTCTTCCCCAGGGAGAATCAGTTAGACAGACAGACATGTATGCCCTCTTACATATAGTACAAGATATGAACAATTATATGATAATGTTTAAGCGGAAGGGTATTGTCTCCCCTCTCATACCTGGAGCTTCATCCTCTTCTGCACCCCCTTTTATAAATCTGGTTGAAAACAATTTTCAGCTTAAAGTTATCCTACCTTGGAGTTGGTCTAAATTTTGCGAGGAGCACCACAAAGAAACCACATGTGAGGTAAAGAATAGTGCCAGAGATAAGATCTTTGGTAAGAGACCAGAAGCTACTATCGTTGTCCTAGACTTTGTGAAGCCAGAGGATTTCATGGTTATTAATACTAGGAACAAATCCTATGCTCCCAAGGGTAAATTTGGCCCTCCTCGCATTTCTTCTAGCCCGAGCTCATCCTCAACCATTGTTACGCCCCAAGTCCCTAAAATTTCTGAGAGTCAAAGAATCACTCCCCCTGTTCCCTCGTATAAATACAATATATTGAATAAATTGGCCAACATCAAAGAAAATGCAACCCTCCTAGACATGGTTTTCATCCCTGAACAACAGATGCATCTGAAACAATTCATGGAAGGAAAATCTTTTTTTGTATCCAATCTTTCCAAAGAGGTAGACAAAGAGGATTCTTCTATAAATAAAGTAGGTGTACATAACTTTAGATACGCTGTAAAAACCACCCTTTTTATATTTCTGTAAAGACCATGGATAATATTGCCCATTTTTGCCTCATCGATGGTGGTTCAGGCCCAAGTGTCATGTCAAATATTATTATGGAAGAGCTATGATTGTCTTGTACAAATGAAAATTCCAAAAGCATGCTCTCCTATAATAGTTTACAACAAACAACCATAGGCAATATTAAGGATGTAACCTTGGTTTTATGCGCTCATCCTGAGATAAGGACAACTCTCAGCATTCAGGTGATTGATATGCATGTAAGAAATTACTCAATTATCTTGGGGAGAGATTGGGAAGCCTTAACAGGTGGATACCTCTCGCTCGACGGGACACATTTATCTGTTCCTCAGAATGGTAAGAATATTATAGTCCTTAGAGAAGGAAGAATTGCACCCTACACAGATAGTGTTATGTATCCTATCGTTAACTATATTGAAGAATACCTAGGAGTGTATTCTATCTTTTATGAAGAGGATAATATTCTTGTGGAAAAAATTGATTTAGATGATAAGATATGGCATATGCACTTTGATGGTTCATGCTCTAGTGAAGGTAATGGGGTTGGCGTTATCTTGGTTTCTCCTGTAGGGAAAATTCATAACCTGTCTTACAGGTTAGAGTTTGCTTGCTCAAACAATGTTGCCAAATTCTAAGCTCTATTATTAGGCATTAACAACTCCCTTCATCTTGGTTGTGGTCACCTTTCAGTTTTCATAAATTCTAATCTTGTTGTGAACCTGATACGTAAGACATGCTCTCCTAGCAACAAGTTGATGGAACGATACTCCCAAACTGTTTGGGCACTTGTCTCGAACCTTGTATCTTTCAACATCAATCATGTTAAGAAGAAGTTGAAATCAATGGTTGATCGGTTAGCTGTCTTTGCAGCCTCTCCTAATCAACAACTTTTTCCTAACAGGATTTATTGTGCTTTTCAATCTCTACATCATCCATAGATTCCCGAAAAGGAAGGATCTTGGAAGGCCATTCCTAACGATGAGAGAATTTGTGTTGTCATTCAAAATGAACCTCTTAATATCAAGTAGATTATATCCATGGAAAATAATGAGATTGATGAGGGCTTCACTCCTCTTGAGAGTTCGTTTTCATGGAGTGTTGTAGATAACAAAGAAAAACAAAAAGAAGAGGAGTTATAAAAGAAGGTGGTTGAAACCATCCTCCTGAATGTTAGGACACATGAATCTTCAATGGATATTAAAATAAATGTGTAATGTTCTATTATAAAAGATATGGGGTCCACCGGGCTACTCGGTGAATATCAAAAGGTTTTTTCTTGGTCTTATGAGGATCTTCATGGTTTTTATCCTGGTCTTGTTCAATATACTATGAAACTAGCTAGGCAAAAATAAGAACTTGTTAATTATGCACTAGAAGCACCCTTTCAAAGGGAGATGAGATATTTCTTAAGGGTTGGAATGTTTTTTTCAGTCCAACCTGACTGGGTTTCAAATTGGGAACCGTCCTCGAGGATCACTGATAATATTAGAACTTGTATTAGTCTTCGAACTTTCAGCCAAGTGATTATGAGAAATCCCTTCCCTCCTCTCAATATGGGAATATTTTTTTAACAGGTTGTAGAGTCACAGTTAGGACCCTTACTTGGAAGTTTGTTGGGTTATGAGAGATTCAAAGTAAAAGGGGAAAATGTTCACAAAACCACTTTTATTATTAATTGTGATACTATGCCTTACAAATGCCTTCCTTTTGGCTTATTTGATGCAAGTACCACCTTGGAAAGGCTTATACACACAACCTTCAATGAATTGGTCAATCTCCATGATTATCTTGATGATTTAATCATGTGCGTCAAAGGGCTGATAATCACATTAGAATTCCAAGTGTTGGGTCATTTCCAGATTACTTTTGTCTTGGACACTAACTCAGACATTTTAAAGGAATTACAAAGACAATTGTTTTCTAACAGCACTAACAGTCCTCGCTTGAAGTATTGTGAGGGACCAACGTGAAAGGTTCTAATGTTGTTTGGATATTTTGTATACTAGTAGCCTAGCTATGCTTTTAATTTTTGTGCTTCTTTTCTATGCTTAAAGTACCTTGATTTCTGCCTTCTAAGTTAATTTTTCTTTCCTTGTTGTTTTCAATTGAGTCTTTTATTGTTTTTGTTTTAATTTATGCATTATTACTTCTGTTGTGATTTGTTTCCTTATCATATTTTAGTGTTTGGTCAAGATAGGATGTTAGATCAATTCTTCCATAGTGACACTCTTGCAAAGCATTTTTAGCCGATAACAATCAAGCTTACACAACCGTTATGATGTCTCCTCTTAAGGACCCTTGAAATTGTTACATATTCCCACTGATGTCTTATAAGGAAACAGTTATTTCCCGCTTCTTCTTGCCATTCCTTCACCCATTGAGATCTTAAGAGCAAGTCTATAAGTTTTCCTCCTTGAAAGTTAAGAGAATATTCCAATTGAATGATTATGCATACAGTGGTAAAAACCCCCGATACTTAACACTTTTCATCAATTATTCCCAAATTCATGGTCATCTTTCCATTAAATCCGCTCACTTCCCCCTATTGCATAATTGTTCTGATTACATCTTCTAAAATTATTGTTCTTGGTCTATGAAACCATGAGTTCTGAGTTCTAAATATGTTGGAAACAAATTTTCCTGTGGAGTCCCCAGTTTGTTGACAATTAAAATTGTCAACGAAGTTTTTCTTGCAAAGTGTTGCTAGAACCTATTATTATAAAAAACTAAATAATACTAGTAGGTGGGAACCCCTTGAACTATTGAAGATCAGATCTGTTCATTTTTTATGTTGTGGTGATGTGCAACAGGGCTTACATGGTTGATGAGATCTTTTGTTATTGGTTATGGTTTAAGTTTATGAAATATTGATTCCTTATGTTACTATAGCCTATGTTATTCATTAATGTCATTGCTATATGTTCTTATCACACCTTCACAACAAACATGTTAGTGAAATTGCATGAAGGGTAGTTTTGAGAAAGGAAAAAATACTATAACAAGTGCAAAGAAAAGGGATCTAATTTTTCATTTTTACTATACTACATGCAAACAATTGGAAGGAAATGAGAAACAATTGCAAAGGGGAAGAATTTCAAGTTATCCTATATACTATATTACATGCATTAAATACTTAATGATTATTGTTAAATCCTAGATAGCAAAGTAAATGGCTATGCAATTGTGATTGAGTTATATGGTTAATATGCATATCGTATGAAATGTTGGTGGCCCATTTGGCAAGGTAATAGTGCTAATGGTTATGTGAATTGTTGAACTATATGGAACTTGGTGGAATTATGTTATGAGTTAGAAAGGTGATATGGCCACGCTGTTGGTTTTAATGGGTGATGGTTTCGATACATGGGTTGATTGATGGTGTTAATGAAGAACTTGTTGGCATGTACTAATGAATTAATGCATTGTGGGTGGAGGCGACGTCCATTTACTGCACGTCACCTTTACTCCTCCCGTTAGCCACAACTCTAGTCGAGCTATTGTTCGATCTTGTTGTTGTGGTTATCCTTCGATTTCTTAGCAAAGAGGAACCACTCGACCAACGCACATTTTAAAGGAATTTGATTATAGGTATGTCTTTTTTGTCCATTCGTGACTCTGCTCTGGTTATGAAATAATTACTAACTCAGGTGTATTGGTTTTTGTTTTCCTAAGTAGTGCAACTATGTAAAATTGTGTTCTTGAAATGAATGGTTCTTCCTGCAATAATATTGACTTCGTAAAAGTTATTGGTCATCCTGGGTGCTAGCCCTCTGTTATCCTTGTTGTTTTAGTTGGAGGGTTTTGTTGGTCTTGGTTCGAATGGCTTCCCTCATGCATTCACAGTTATGCCAAGTCTCTGGTTTTTATGGTTTAGTGGTTGGAGGTTTCCTGCCTCACTGTATTTTGTTCACCTGGGAATTGGTTGATTCCACCACTAAGGGTCACAAAGTGGGTGTTTTGTTCTTAACTCAGAACTATCTGCACCTCAGTATTGTGGTAATTTGAATGAAGAACATGAGGGTTATACCCTGATATTGTTGGGTCGAATGGGAGCCTCACCCTTTTGTTATGGCCTCCTGCCATGGATTTTCACCTGTCCACGATAGATCATGGCTCTCTTTGTGTGTACACCATTGGCCTCAGATTTTTCACCACTACAAGGAATTGGCTTTGCTCTCCCTATGTCCACTGCAAAACAAACCTTTACCCCTCAATCTGGAGTTTTATATCGAATAGTGATGGGCCTGTCAAGTTTGTTATGGATTATTGTGGATCTAATGTATGGTCGATTACTTTGAATACAGACTCGCCTAGTTGGTCGTATGCCAGTCATATTGGTTTGATATTTAGTTATTGCTTCTATGATAATAATGATGAATCTTGCATTGTTATTGGCACAACTCAAATTACACAGTCGCTCTCCTTATGTTTAACAACTCAGTATGGTTTAATGGAGAAGGTCGTTGCCCCAATTCGAATTGATGAGTGGGTATGCGTGGTTGCCACGGCTTGTTAGGTCTATTGATGTTTACGACAATGTTGAATTGGTTGGTTGATACACAGTCATTGGTATTTTTCACTAAGGATTGTTTGGATGATTAGTTGGCATTAATTACAAATGATTGATGTTGCTCACGCATACCACGTTGTATGTATGGTGTTTCTATCATGATAATTTTTTGTTTCTTTTGGGGCCAATTGGTTATTACAACCAAGAAGACGGTATGAATGAAATCCACTGCATACTTATGAATGTCTGATTGTATGAGCCAAGTGCACACAGCATAGTCGATTACAGTGTGACTAAATCAAATCAATATTGTAATAAACTGATGGCTCAGCACGATGTGTTGAGTTATTACTGTGATTGTGTGTTTTTTTTTGTTAAAGTGGAATTGTTGCATCATGGTGTTTCGTTTGCTGCACATTGGGTATAACATAGATGTCTTGGGTTCTCACACTCAGGGATACTCACGGAGTTTTGAGCATGTTCTGTTGAAACCCAATCATTTGTTGAGACATGCTTGTTGTTGATACCTCGTCGGTTTAGATGAGTGGCCCAGCTTTTTAGAGTCACCTTAAATTGGGCTTTCACAATGATGTAGTTACACTTGCATGATTGAATTATTCGTCGCATAGCTGGTGTTGGAATGGTGGTTGTTGTCTATTTAATTATCAATTCGATTCTTGGAAATTTGATCTTGATTATTTGGTTACTGCCTATACATGTTTAACAAATATCATTACATTTAAAATGACAGACCTGATTGCAGTGATATTGTGACTTCATTGTTAATTTTGGAAGCATGAATTTGAGTATACTTGTTGATTGAAGTAATGTAAGGGTAGTGGTTGATTTTGATGGTTGACAGGGTGGAATGGTTACTATTTGGAAATTGTTATAAGATGCAAATAAAGGAACAAAATACTCTTTACAGATTGTGTGAAATGCATATTGTCTTGTGATGGCACGGTATTGGATATTTGATTATGAACAGAGAACTAGTTGAATGCACAGAAATGATACCAACTGTGGATTATCCGAAAAACATATGCGAAAATGATTGATGGTTGATGCATCTCTTTTCGCTGAATGTTTTATGGATCACTTAATTAATTTCATGAAAAGTAATCGTCTTTCTTCCCTTCCATGATTTCATTTTCTGCTAATTAAAAATCCCATCACCTTCCCATTTCATTTTTTCACTCCCTGTTCTGAGATTGATTACAGTCAAGAGAATTTTGGTGTTAAGGCAGTTGAAAGTGGCAGTCTTGTGTGGATTACAGTGATGTTTTATTGGTTTTCTTTTCAGTTGATTGTTGTTGTCATTGAGCAGTGGCCGTGTATTCCCCCCCCCCCNATGATATTTTCTCTCAATACAAACCACTCACATATCCCAGAACCCTTTTTCACCCACTTCTCATTGATTAACAGTAAAATAATTTTTATGGATTGGATTGCATGAGTCTGATACATTGCCCAACCAAATATATTTCATATTTTTAAGAGTTTTCATGTATGGTTATTTAAAATACTATTTTCTAATCGATCACGCATGCAATATGAGTTTTTTCATTTGAGGTAGCCATGGCCAAGGAAATAGAAGTAGAGGTAATTGGAACTGAGGCCCAAGAAGGCCCACGTTCTCCATACATTTTGATTTCGATTCACAAGAGCTTGGCCAATTGTTTCATGTCAGATTATTCAATTGGATTGGGCAAGGAATAGTCCAACCTAGGCCTAAAAGGCCTCCTTTCCAAGCCCAATAAGCCTCTGGTATCCCTGCACCTCCTCATGTCTCATTACATCCTGAGGTCCCTGAAAATGATGTATGGCAAGAGATTGTCCAGCCGACAGTCTCCCAACATCATGGCTGGCCCAACTTGTCCTTGTCTGCTCCTCCACCTATTAACCCCATTGCCCAAGTTTCCCATGACCATTCTCCAATGCAATCCTCCCATGCTAGAAAGAGATTGAAAACTGAGGCCCACCATGCCCTTAATAAAGGAAAAGTCATTATTGCCCCTTCCTCACCCTCCAATGGCTCTGACAAATCCATGTCTTCCCAGATGCATTTGAGGGATGATTGTTCCCACATGATCAGCAAGATTATTCCTAAAGGCTCTGCACAGCCAAAGGAAAATTCAGGAAAATCAAGAGGTGACAATAGCAATCAAGGAAGGGTTGCATCGCAGACTGGGAAATATGGATTTTGAGTTTTTATTTTATCTAGTGTTTTATGACAGTTGACTTCATGGATCTTTGGACAACATGTTTTATTTTGGATATATGATTATTATTTTTTAAATAATTTCAAATTTCATGAGCTAAAATTTCCAACAGTGAATTTGTTGATGGGAGTCACAAAGGGTCCCACCTACTAGTTATTATTTATTTATGACCCTTATTATAATTATAATTGTTCCCCCTAACTAAAGTTAGTTGAGTCTTTTAATTAACTTAACTAATGAATTGGTTCAACTACTTCAACCAATTGTAATTTGTTAAAAGCAAAAGGAAAGGGAGGAACAAGAGGGGGATAGAAGTTGAAGCATACTAAGGTTTTCTCTTTGAGTTTATGTTGAGATAGTTCAGTTTTAATTCATTCATTTATTCATCACAAGCCTAATTCTCTTTTATGATAGAAGGGTCTTATTGTAGATAGCAATATTCATGGATGAACCACATCATTAAGACACTTGTTTTTCATAGGTGTTGATCTATCTTTGATAGTTTCTGTAGACTTGTTTGTTTTTGAATTAATTTTCATGACTGACAAAGGCTATTATGTAGAGTCGAGTGGGAAGCAATATGTGGCAAGCTAATCCATCTTTTAGAGTTCAGTTTTGGCTTTCTCTCAGAGGTCCTTTTGTATGTTCCATTGGGGATGTCTAAGTTTGACTTTGGTCCAAAATTTTTGCATGAGATTTTGTAAAAAAAATGACTCTTTGGTGAATTTGAATGAAATAAAGGATTGCTTTATGTTGCATCTGTCGTGATTATCATCTTGGTGACTTTTATTCTATCTTTATATTTATTTCAGCAACTGATATGTTCATAAAATTACATAAAGAGTGAATTTCCAGCAAGCTTTTTGTTGATAAAAGACTAGCCTAAGCACTTGTAATTAATACTTGTGAGTTAGGATGTTATTTTTATTGGCTATAAATATAGAGTGATATTCTTGTCTATTTTTCTTTAGCCAAGAAAAATCTAAAAATACTTGAGTAAGATCATTTCATATATTTTCCTCAACAATAGGTAGGGTATTTTAGGACTCCCCCATGAAACATTTTAGAATGATAGCATACCTGCTTACCTCCCTGTATTAAGATTTCTCCCATAGCATATACACTTGCACCTATCTCCACTTCGAAAGGCTTCTACAAGTTAGGCAATGTGAGAACTAGTGCTTGATTGATCTTTCATTTTATCTCATCGAAATATTTATGTTTATTCTTTACCCATTGGAAACTCTTACCATTGGATATTATAGCTTGGAGTGGTGCATCTAATGTTGAAAAGGATGATATGATCTTCTATAGGTATTGTGTTTCCCCAACAAATCTCCTAACTTTAGTGACATTAGTAGGAATTGGCCACTTCAATATGGACTCCATCTAACACCTGCATGAGATGTGAGATATTATCCTCCCAAGTAGATCTATAAACCAATTATCCATCCAAATACACTATTACAAATGAATCTAAATAGGGACACAATACATCATTCATCAATCACATAAATGTATTTTGTGCATTACAAAACCCAAAAGGCATGACCAACCATTCCTATAGACCTTCCCTTGTCTTGAAGGTGGTATTTCATGTATCTTCTTATTTAATTCATACATGGTGGTATCATGATTCAAGATCCAACTTGGTGTAGTACTTGGTATGATACAACTAATATAAAAAATCACCAATCATGTACAAATAATATTGGTTCTTTAGTGTAATCTTGTTCAAAGTTTTGTAGTCAATACACATTCACCAAGTCCCATCCTTCTTGGGTACTATGATGAAAGGTGACCCACAAGGTGAAGTGCTTGGTCAAATTACTCATTTCTCCAATAGTTATTGTAATTGTTTCCTCACTTTTTTTTCTTCCAGAAAAGACTATCTATACAGCCCAATATTTGGTAATGGGGAGTCAAACAAAAACTATATCACATGCTCCATCTAACCCTTTTAGGTGGCATCCTTTTAGGCTCCTCTAAAAGAGTTCCTTTGTACACCTACAAAATCTCCTTCAATTATTGTTTCTATTATTTTCTACATCCCTCCATTGATTCCTCCCTGGTTGAGTCTCTCTTAAGAAAAGCAATACATACTTCTTACTAGAATTGATCAACGTTTTTGTCTTTCTTAGCACTTATCAGAGAGATCTTTGACTTTCCCTTATGTGCATTGATGATGAAAAACTTATCATCCTTGGTCAACTGTTATTATTTTTATCTTTGCATGAATATCACATCCTGCATATACATATACGGGCTTCCAAACACCACACCACACATGTCAAGGGGTATTACATTTCAAAAATAAAATATGCACTTATAGAAAACTTGATTTTACATTGTTTAGTGACTTTGATCTATGCATCCTTATTCACTCATCCCAATGTATATGGGCTCAGATGACCATGAACCTCCAACCTAATATTTCTAATCAAATCATCTACTATGAGGTTGTCATGTGAGCCAAAATCAAATAGAGAATATACCTTGGTATTTTTGACCTAGATCTTAATATGAAATAATTTTTTCATTTCCTTATCTTCCTTGTGATGAAGGATACTTAGATTCACATCCTTCTTCACTGAAGTGCAAAAAATATTCTCATCCACATCTAAGTTGCTCTCTACTTGGTTTCCCAAATTTGTGCCTAGTAGGTTATTTTTCTTGGCATCCTTCTTGTGGTTCTTTGGATTCAACTCTAGATGTAGCTTCCAACACTTGTCTTATATGTGACCATCAATATTATGATGGTTGAAGTGGTTTTTTGGATCCTTAAATTGATGTGCAATGGTTGTTTGGATCCTTGCATTGATGTGTAGCGGTTGTCTTCTTCTTGTATTTTCCTTCTTCTTTCCTTCCTTGGAAGAA